>CALYCZ020000068.1:0-78033 GCA_944470555.2 Heterobilharzia americana | reverse complement strand
GAATCCCGATTGACAGTTGTTTGTGTACTAGTGGACTGAACGGCGTAGTGATGAGTGAAAGAAGTAGTGAAACTCACTGCTCTCGTAATTTTGCTTACAAACTGCAGTTTGTATGAAGTGAAGGATGGTTTCTACTGAAAACTGTCTCGCCTCTTACTGAAAGCAAAACGCTGAGATGTGGTTGTCTCGTACCAGGTGATTTCACCTAGTGAGTGGATAGGCTAGGAGAGATAAAGGGAACCTTAGGGACCTAGAGATGACTACCGAAACTGACTGTCCATCGCATTTACCTTACTACATCCAACCGATACAAAGCAACGCAGCGGCTCCCTATCGTCGTTTACAGCTTGTTGTATGCCCAAAACACCTATGACCAACATACACACAAACGATGAGGATTAACAAATGTGAAAGAAGTCGCTTCCTTCAAGCAAAATGTAACGTTACACTTTCAGTTGGAAGCATTGTTTTCGAAGCGTATGGGGCGCGAGAAGAGATGTGGAGCATCCTGCCAATTTACTGTATACAGTTTTAGTTTTATCGTGTATGTGAGTGGCTGTGTAGCGATTATCAAAGCCTTTCATGTGTAGGTTTTATTGATTGTGACGTGTGGTAGATTTGTGTTTCTCGACATGGTGTGTATCTCACTTGTAATTACCTTTAACAAACTTTGAATTGTTTACATTTCCTTGAAGGTCAACATTTTGTTTGTGATAATTGTGGTAAAGAGTATGCAACGAAGTATCGTTTAAATGAACATATGAAGTGCTGTGTATCAGGTGAGTGTTAATTTTCCGTAAATACCTTAATATCCTATTCCTTGTTAGTTTTTGTGACTTATGGTGAAGAACTATTTCTAGTGACAGGATGCCATTAATTACTGAACACGTTGCACTATGTTTACCAAGAAGTCATTGTTCTGTTGTGTCCTGGATGAATACAGTTTTAGTAAACGGAAGTAGTGTTGTGGTAATTCACATAATCTGTTAATCATAGGAGCATCGAAGAAACCTCCAGATTTCTGCTACCTTTCATAGCACCATTATCTTGAAGCCATACACGCGAATTACGTACTAATCCGGGTGGCTGGGGAGAGGGAATAACATTTAAAGAGTGCTCCCATCGATTGGAGGATGTATTGAGTTTCTATTGACAAGCTACGACAAGACAATTTGAGGACCAAAATTTACGGTTGTATCCCATATTTAGTGCGCTTCACCTTTGTTTACTCTTGTTATTGGTTGGATATATGCAGTTGTCTGCTTGGTGGATACAATAAGTCGACTGCCAGCTTTGTTGGACTTGCTATTCTATCTATTGTTGGCCGTAGTACTCCGGTTTTCGTGTTTGCAATATTGGATATGGGTATTCTATGTATGTAATTTATTACTGAATATAGAACAAACTACGTTACGTGAAAGCCAGACAGTTTTCTGACGTAAATCGACTGTTGATGCATATATCGATTAAAGACTGATAGTTATGCGAGGTGATATAGCAGCAGCAGCAGCAGGACTATGAAATTCTGGAGCTCTCTATACAGTATTATACAGACTTATGTTTTCCGGTGGATTATTCACTTGTGTAGCCGAAAAAAACCGGAAGTGGAACTTCCAAAGTTGTGAACAGAAGAGTTCGGTAGTTAAATTGCATTGCAAATTTCATCCGGATTCTAGATGTGCTAGATCTCACCTCTGATGCCAAACTTAAAGCAAATGTAACATTAGGATAAACTGTGACAGCATGCTTTAGTCATTTGGATCGTCTTAAATGAAAGGTACGGAAGTTTAACGGTAATGCGAATGCTTACTGGTCGTTCATCATAGAATTTCAATTCATTATCCCACAAAAACACATAGTAACTCTGTACAACTTAGTTATGTATCTTGATCTGTATGGGAAGAAGCAACGAAGCTATAACTAGCATTGCACTTCTATGAAAGGAACAAAAAGTTGAGATGGAGAGAGCTGAGGAAATATTAAGAAAGTGATTCTGGCAGAACTCCAAGTTTTCCCCCCAAATGTTTCTTAGCGAATTCATGATAGATCGTCTGTTGTAAAAGACCATATGTATTAGTCTTAACCTGCGTCACTCAGCAAACGGAAGTTTTCGAAGCAACCTTGAAGTAGCAGCTCAAAAAGGAATGCGATCTAAATGCTAGGAGGAAATTAGGGGCACTTATACCTCGACTACCATCAAATTTTTCGGCTTAGATGAGTGGAAGTAACTATGTGGTAAGCAAAGCCAAGAGGGGAACCTACATTTCGCTACTGATCTAAGTTTATTGAAGACGTTGATATTGCATGTACAAGATACGGAGAACTTGCATTGAATCCAGAGTCGATAAGCGAATTAGATTAGACTCAATGTTAAAAAATATTTTTCTGCATAAAGTAAAATTATTAACAGCGAAAACATATTGGATATAAGGTGCGCTGTGTCTGAGAGTGACCGTTGTCAAACTCTTCGTTCCATAGAAGTGGGGTAAAGGATAGTGGTCACCGGAGAGGAGAAACAACACTAATCAAATCGCCAGAGATTTTACATATCAACGAGGATACACTATTAAAGACTGTGATCGATGTCATCATCCATTGCTGGATACAATAGCTTCAAGAGATAGCTCTTTGTCAAGCATGTCAGCTTAGTATATATCGGTAGCTAAATTAAGAAGCATTGTAAAAAATAACCTTTTGGCAAGCCACAAGTGGCTCTAGCAGTAGTTCTTGTGATAATGCTTTTCAGAAGTCGTTCGATAGAAACTGTGATACCACTTGATAGTAGTTCTCAGGTTCCATTCTCATCCTGCAGAATTCGGTCGACGAGTCCTAGTTATCTGTGAAAGAGACTTGCATACTTTTGACAGCGATGAATGAGGAAGACACTTTTTTACGTTGTGCAGTCATTGAGTCTGACATTTGATTCTAATACTAACATACGTGCAGACCAAGCTCACGTGGCCTAAGTCTTACGAGGTCTTTGACGCGTATTTCGTAGCCACCAACAACTTGAGCACTGGGTCGCATCTAAGTTATTTGAAGTTCTAACCGAGTGTAGACCATATTGTCGGACTGTTAGTTGGATGTAGTGTTCCTGAAGTCCATCAGTTTCATGAGCAAATAACACAGAAGACTAAGGAACCATGTACAGTAAAAAGTGTTCTTGTTTAGATCTTGATGGGGCCTATTAGCAAAAATAACAATCACAGTGCACAAGTATATTACCTTCTTCTCTTGTTTATAGAGAAAAAGCTTCAGATGTTTTATTAGTAGAATATGTTGAGTAGAAAAAATGTTAGTCATGAAGATGTCAGTAGAAGACATGACCGCTTTTGCTGCTATGCACAAGTTTGTTGTTTTTGAAAAATGACTACTAAATTTCCTTACTATAGTCAACTAATTCTCCACCTTCGCCAATAATAAATCATATATCCTACAACAGTGGAAGCGTACAAACTATGACATGAAGACCATGCTATACCCGTTACACAAGGTGTGACTATCGTAACTCTGTGGAGTTTACAGCGATTAGTCGTGTGTTCGAGTCTTTGTGGAAACAGTATCACCCACTAGGAGGCAGGTAAATCCACCAAGCGAGTTGCAATGGGATGAGATGCGCGTCCTGTTTTCTAGTGGTAGCCAGTATCCATCATTAATATAGGCTATAATATCTGGATTCTTAATGTAGGGGACTAAGACTATTGAAGAATTTACCCGAAGTTTTTTCAGCAGGATAAAAGACTGCTTAGATATTAAGGCTACGCTAAATTATCACCTCTTTCAGACTTCGAAGCTAATGTTTGGCATACCTTGTTTTTCACTCAGCGAAACTGAGAAAGTTAGAATCTTCTTTGATTGTGCTTCCAAGTGCGAACGACAGTCAATAAATGAAAGACTACTGTCTAGTCCTCACATTACAAAATCGCTTGTCGGTGTACTTCTGACATTCAGACAAGGAAATATCTGTAATGGCTGACACTGAAGTGGAATTTCATCAAGTTCATGTACTTAAAGATTAAACAGATATCTTGTGCTTTCTATGGTGGTCACTTAGTTACGTTTCTCGCATTAAATGACAGTTCATTTGTTAGGTACAAACTACTAGCTGTCTTGTATGGGCACTTATTGGCACCATAAAAGATAGCAAAAGGAACTTCGACCATAATCTAGGAAAAACAGGTAACTCCATCGTTCAGTATGGATGACTATTATATGTACGCCTGACACAAAGTCAGCTCAACGAATCAATACACAATTGAAGTGCTCTCGAAGGGAATGTTCAGTTCAATTAAGTGGGTTACTACATCCAACCGATACAAAGCAACGCAGCGGCTCCCTATCGTCGTTTACAGCTTGTTGTATGCCCAAAACACCTATGACCAACATACACACAAACGATGAGGATTAACAAATGTGAAAGAAGTCGCTTCCTTCAAGCAAAATGTAACGTTACACTTTCAGTTGGAAGCATTGTTTTCGAAGCGTATGGGGCGCGAGAAGAGATGTGGAGCATCCTGCCAATTTACTGTATACAGTTTTAGTTTTATCGTGTATGTGAGTGGCTGTGTAGCGATTATCAAAGCCTTTCATGTGTAGGTTTTATTGATTGTGACGTGTGGTAGATTTGTGTTTCTCGACATGGTGTGTATCTCACTTGTAATTACCTTTAACAAACTTTGAATTGTTTACATTTCCTTGAAGGTCAACATTTTGTTTGTGATAATTGTGGTAAAGAGTATGCAACGAAGTATCGTTTAAATGAACATATGAAGTGCTGTGTATCAGGTGAGTGTTAATTTCCCATAAACACCTGAATAAGAGTTTCATTTTCGATAACGTTCCATTTTATATTTGGTTTTTGTTATTTGTGGTGCGGAACTAACCTCTAGTGAAGGAATCGCATCAAAATTTGAACACTAAAAATTCCTTTTTCTGTTATGTGAAGAACTACTGCGGTAGTATACCACAATTTGCAGGCTGCAGTCAAAGCTTCTAGCTCTTTATCTCAGTAGTCAACACCTCCAGAACTTTGAATGAACTGAGCTCAGAAGGTTGTATTCCTGCGCAAAGTGAGTGTGAGCAACGACTAATCAATCGGTAGTGAGTGAAGCTAGCTGCATCAAAGAGCCTCTTCCCCGCTTGTATGTCAACATAGATCGATCAACCTACGTATTTCGTAACGTGTTTGGTGGGGGACATTCTGCTTCGATTATCATGATAGATATTATTTGTAAAATCTAACTAAGCTTTTCCAAGCGTTTACACCTTAATTTACTATACTTTGCAGAAACTTTATCAATCTTTAGGTTGAAACCAGAGCTACGCACTCAGTTGCAACTTTACTGTATCTCCAAGTTGATGCTTTGGCCTATTATCCTTGTCTTAGCCCTCCAGTTTTGGTTCCTTATTGGGTCATATGGTTAACGAAGTTACAGATGGTTAGCCCACACAAAACACAATTATTTGAATTTAGCAAAATATGTGGGAAGTGTACAAACCCTCGACACGTTGATGGCCTAATCAGAATGTCAAATAAGGAGAACAAAGATCGATACTTGAAGGACTCACTAATCTTCTCTGGATACGAAAGCAACAAAGTTGTTCCCATGGACCTAACATGGTTGGCATCTGAATATCTGGAACATTTGTCACTTTCAAGTCCGCCTCATCAGATTTTTGCGATTTAATTTCAATCCCCATTCCTTAAACATAACCACTGCTTCTATTATTATTATTATTGTTTTCGTTCTATTTTCATTTCTTGATTAATACTCAAATCATCTGAAATTAGTTTAGTCTGGACTCTTCTTCTTTTGATATTGTTACTAGGTCTTGTACATGTTCTATATATTCTGTCAAATACAAAACAACTAGTGATTGTGAGCTAGCTGATTACAGTTGTCTTATTTTGGAGTCATTTGATGTAAGATTAGTGGTAGTTGTATCCAATCCGAACATGGTAACCGACGCAATATTAGTAGATGGAACTAGTGTTGTGGTAAATTTCATAACCCATTAATCATGGGATTATAGCAGACACCTCCAGTTGAAGTTAGTCACATGGGCTACACTGTCAAGTCAAGAGGCTAACAGTGGAGAAGTGACTACATAAGCCGAAGAAAGTCTCCATCGATTAGACGGTTGGAAAATACTCACGACTAACAAACTGTGAAATTCAGATCTCTGCTAAGCTTCATACCATTGTTTTCTTTAAGCGATTCACACGAGTAACGTACTAATCTGAGTGGCTAGGGAGAGGGAATAGCATTTGAAGAGTGGTTCCATCGATCGGAGGATGTATTGAAATTCGATTTGACGGAGCGACACAGGTTGGGAACTGAAGGATGTGAATTGTGTTGTAGCTTGATTCTTGCGTAACATATCGAACTCTTCAGTTGCAATGAAATAGTTTTCACCTTTCGGGATGGAATTAGTAAACAGATTACTCTTTTCTGTACGAATTACCTCTGTTTCCACTTAACTGAAAGCCCGAATGTGGAGTATATATTTTCCTCGCATGCTAATCTGGAGTGTGAAGTCTTTCAGTTGAAATGAATAACTTAGAAGCATTTAAAGAACCTTATATTCATGTGAAGGTCAAATCATTTCTCAGAAGTGAAATTCACGCTGTTGTACTATTTCTCTTATCAAACTAATCCTAGAAACGACGCTTCGTGAATTGACATCTGATTGGTGACTTTTGGTGAACTACAATTCAAACTTTGACCTGATGACAATTTAATTTCTACTACCAGCAGTTGCAGTGACTCATCAAGTGAAATTATGCTAATGTAAAACCCACGAAAGTCCACACCTTCCAACTGCAATTGACAGTGTTCAACAGACACCTGTGCAACATAAATCACATCCACAGCCTCCATCCGTGTTAGAACTGTGGGGAGCTTCATTTCATTAAAACTGTCCTTACAAGCAGCCCATGTTCTATGGAAAGGTTAAAATGTGATGGGTTCTACAGAAAACCGAACCCTCCAATCTATGGATTTCAAAGTCAGTCATGGAAGTACAAAGATGTATCCGGTTCTATGAAAACTAATGGTCTGTTCGGTGGTTTCAAATCGGATTATACTCAAAATCTATTTTACCTCACTGTTTTCATTCTAGTACACTTCCAGATCTACTCTACGTCGAAAGTGACAATTACTTCCAATGAAACATTTCATGCTCTTAGTGGTCTTATTTTTTGGATTTTTAATTATATTGTTCACTGCTTGTCTGATGCAATTAACAATGTGATTGAAGAAATCCACTGCTTTTCAATTCAGATAGCAAATTGTGTTTGTTTGGTATTGGTGTGTGTACTTTATTGAAATATGCCTTATTAAAGCTCTTAATTTGTCTGCCTAGCTAGCCTCTAAATTCTATTTATGTCTTAGTGGAAGCCTGTAGCACTGATGCTCATTCAGCAAACTACTTAATTGTTTCATTACTACCTGCAGATAGACCATGGTCACGAATTCATTTTGAGTATAGTAGGACTGCATTTTAACCATAATCATCTCCTAGTAGTCTTAGATGCTTATTATAAATTTTTCGAAATGATCATCGATGAAACTACTTCAGTAATGACTATACGCAAACTTTTGGCATTATTTAGTCAATTCGGGATAGAAGGAACTATCGTCCGTGGCAGTGGTACCCAATTTATATCTCATGAGTTTGGAGATTGCTGCAAATAAATCACCTGAGTACACCACTGGGTCATCGTCGATCGTATGACCAAGCTGAAAGTCTTGTGCCCCTGTTCAATAGAGTCATGTTAATGTTACAAGTGGAGGGAAACACTCGTCTGATGTTTGATAACCGATATATGAACACTAAACCCCATCATTGCTAAATTGTATGTCACTTGCACAAGTCTTTCTTAGGCGTAATCTTCAACTTGTGTACTATGCTATTCGAAACGAATGAAGCAACCAGAAATACAAATTAAGAGTATGAGCTTAATTTAACACAAGGTGTCAAGTTCATATCAGTTTAAAACAAGTGAGATAGTCTGAATAGAATAATTTAAAGATAGTAAGTCATATTTGATGGCTGGAAATTATTGAAAGTGGTGTATGAAGTTAGTGTGCGAAACTAGGTGCTAGTGAGCTTTGTAGATCAACTACGTCCTCAAATCAATGTACCAGAAACCCAGACCACGTACACTGTTTTAGGCATTCTACATCTTGTATGTATTTTGTCTCATTGCGTTATTAATAATTGTATGTCAGTAGAATATGCTTGTCTTCTGCCTGAACTTGTGTGACATTAGTCTTAGTTGAATGAAAACCGAACATAGCAACCCGGATCAATCGCAGTACTAAATAAACCAGTCTTCTGGCAATTCCTAGAGTCCGTTAACCATGGAGCATAGAGGAAACTCCCAGTAAAAGTTACTATATGCCATATCGTCAGGGTTAGAACGTGACAAGAATGGTGAAAAGATGCGTGTTTCAATATGGTTTATATTTCACCCAATATCGTAATCGAAGTTTCAGTTCTGTGTACAGTCGCAAAATCAAAGCTAAATAATTGTGTACCGCACTGCTTGTCGTGATATCAAACACGCAGAGATGAAAGTGAGTTCCGAAAAAAAATGAAGATCAGGTAGCTGTGTGAAAGATTTCATTATTGAGTTTGGAAGGTTCGTCAACGCATGTGCAACAACGTGAACAGTGCCCTAATAGGAGGAATGGGAAAAAAATAGCATATGAAACGAATGGATCAGTGGACAACTCACCAAGGAGGAAAAGGATCCACTCTACTGTCAATAATAGAGTGAGATTGGGATATATTTGTAACGAATCTTCAATGTCCGACAACGAGTATATATCGATCACAAGAAATTCAGCAGTGTGATCTCTTCTGAACGAGTTTCTTTTCAAGGTGCATACTAAAACCCAAGGATTGTAAAAATGATAGGATAAGGAAACAAACAAGGGTTTAGGCAGCATGGATCAAACAAATTTGCAGACAAACAGACAGGAGCAACGTAAAACCTCTCACACAAGTGCATCCCTTCAACTTACCACACTTCACAGTAGTATTCAAACAGCAGTTGGACACAAAAATAGTGATATCAAAGTAAACAAAGTTGTATGGCAGAATGAACAATTTGAAGATAACAGTTAGTGTGAATATTGAAACATTCTAAGGTGTCAATTAATGAATACGTCTGCACCAGTGTCACCGGTTTTCAGCCACGTCACCAAGAGTTCTCAACCACAGATTCCTATTGTCTCCGGGACTCCAGCTAAGTAGTCTGCATCTCCTAGCACTCCAAGACCGACAGTCAAGCCTTCGTGGACTAGTTCCATATCTCAGTCTGGCCAACCTTAACCCTCTCCCAACTCAATCCAACTTCCCCTAGAATGACACATTTACGCAGGCGGGGAATTAACATGCTTAGTACATGTCCGAGCCATCTCAGTCGACTAAGGTTCACAACCTCGTCAGTCGACTTGCTTTTCGTATGTGATATTCTTCTCTTGACCTCAAAATTGCCTGCTTGAGGATTCCACCAAACGCAAGCACTAACTACTACGATGACACCTATGATCCAAATCCTGTAACCGTCTCGCAGCTGTATAACAAAACAGTGCAATTTGCTCGTCCATTCATAGAAGACTATTGGGTTCCCGAAGGCTTTCACCAACCGGCATCATTTCGTGTCCCTGACTCCAGCGAGGAATAAGTTTATTTTTATCTCTTATATTTTGTTTGTGCTTTGAAGTTTGTTTAGCGATTGGATTGGTTTTGCGGGGTAGGGTTGCTAGCCCTGTCCCCAACCTTCCCTTTTTTATCCGGGCTTAGGACCAGCTAGTAAACTGGTGAACCAGTAAACTAGGCGAGGTTCCGCCTTCAACTAGCAGAATAATGTCGTCTGCATACTCCAAGTCAACCAGATGACCTCCACGGATTACGTCAATCTCTGTGAAGTCGAATGTACCAAAAGTCATGTCCATCAGTACGTCTATAACGAAGCTAAGTAGGAACGGTGACAGTGGGCATACCTGACGGACACCACTAGCTGTCGTCAATTCACATCACAGTTCTGCATAAACCCTGACACGGCTGTGTGAGTTTGAGTAAATAGCTTTGATTAGCATAAAATACCTGCTCGGTACTCTCTTCATAGTCAGACAAGTTAATTGAGATAATAGCATTTTGTCTTGCTAATGGTTTTGATTATAGGAAATAGATAATAAATTCAAACCGCATAATAATAATAATAATAATAATGACGAAGTTCGAAAGTTAATTTAGCGAATGTCGAGTGGTGAAAAACCAGACAAAATGAGAGTAACGTATAAGATAGACTTTGCGAAAGAATATTTATTTTATGAGATTAGATAGCAGTATTATGTATATGTATATGTATTATGTATTGTGTATAAGAACTGCTCTCATCCAGTGGTTGTTGTTTTGTAAGTGCAGAATGTTGTTGGCTACACAACCTTTACTTTTATTTTTATATCCGTATCTGATTGCGACATATACTTTCCAACAGTCGGATTCATCGAGCCCACTCCTAGGTTCACCTTATGAAATGAATCCAGCACTTATTTGCTCAGTATTCTTAAAACTCATGGTAAAGCATACATTCGTCTGAGCCTTAACGATCGTTTCTTATCCATATCAGTTAGAGTCTGCCATTTGTCGTTTTTGGATGTCATGTGGACTCGTACATGTGAGCGTAAATTTCACTGAACTTATGTCGCCTTACAGTCGGATCACCCAACCTTATTCTACTCCAGATGACATAGCTTGTTGGCATGGATGATGATCATTTGTGTGTAACGCATATCCGACTTAAATGAAACGATGAAGGTTTGTAGTCCCACCAACTAACCCCTTACCAGGAACTACTCTTCACCTTCATACTACTGAAATGTTGATTTCATAACACGCAGTTGGTGTTATCTAGGCAGCTTTTTAATCTTCATATTCCGTAGCCATGAAGAAGCCAGATAGGTTAATCGATCAGAAAAATGATTTTTCAGGTTTGGTGTTTAGTGAGCTGTTCAATGAACCATGCCATTGACAGATGTTTTTTTTTACCTCAAAAAGTCAGATTGGAATCGAAAGTTCAATAAATCCGTTGTTGTACTGATTTTTTGAATAGACAATACTTCAGTAAATCATGTTTATCAGGTTAGACGTTATTAGAAAGTGAGGAACTGACGAAGGTAAAAATCTACTCGATAGGCTCAGCAGTTTTACTTTTTAAGGGCTATCGCCAATATATTGACAGTAAAGCTTCAATGAATGTTTTGTTGAGATCATTAATGACGAAGTAAAAGTAGGTAGTGTCTTCAGTAGAAAATAACTTCACTTTTACACTTTTCAGACGACGAAGAAATCCAGTGATACGCAGCAACAAAAGGCAGCCAATAGGTTGTTGTTTTCAAGTCATGATCAGATCATGATTTATGCATGCGCTGGCATGAGAACCTGTTTGGAGAAATTCGGCCTCAAACAACAAATCGGATTGGCTTCATCTTCTGAAAGTTTTGTAAATACATATGTGTCATGTACTTTGTCTAATAAAAAGTTGTCGTTGTTCTTGCAGTCACAGGCCGTCTTTGTCTTCTGATTTTTCGCGGCTTAGTGAAGCAGAAGGTACTAAGGGGGAGGTCAGTCGTAAAAGTATTCGGTTGAGGTGTCTCTTGAGTCTCAATATCATTTTAACCACGCGGTCACAATACTCAGACATGGTGTTATTTTGATATCTATCTTAAGGACTAATAAATGATCATTTGGAAAGAATTCAGCCAGTCTATTTTATTATTCTCAAGAGTAATTTTTTAAATGTGCGTTTTGAAACTGTGAGAGAGACGTTTTATAAACATCGAATCACTGCTTGATTTATTTAAATGACAATAGATAGAAATAGTGCAGAGATGCATGCTTGAATGAATTTACCTTTTGTTTGTGAACTTGTATATAGATCAAAGTATCCAGGACACATGTCACTCAGTATTGACTACCTAAGACCCAAATTATAGAGTCTCTATGTAGTGTTGGTTGGACAGTGAAGGTTTTGTTATTGCTAATGTGTCAATGTGGTAGAGTATAATGACAGTCTATTGTTTCTTTAATATAGCACAGTGTTATTGAATGAATGATATTTCGGGCAGAATTTGTTGCTCATATTCATAATGAAGTAATCACAGGCCTTTCAAACTTCTTTTACATAGTCCAGCACTTCACTGTTTTATCCTAATGGTAGTAACATTTTCAAGACATCCGCAACATCTAAAGAACCATTTCTGTTACATGTGTTAGACGCTGGTTGTTTCAATGAACAAGGTTTCTGTGAACAGTCACCTCCCCCAACCAAACTAAGGATATTGAATTGTAGAGTTGTTACCCTATCCCACCCATTGTGTAGTGTAATTACGGGTCAGTGCATGCAGAGAGTGATAGCTAAGTTTTTCTCTAAACCACTTGTTTTAGTGGGATCTACCATTGTATGTTTCGCTGAATTTTTCTTGTTTCGCTATTCTTACTGTCCTTGACCGGCTGCTTTCACCTACATAACCTCGCAATCACTACATGGTAGGTATCTGATAGATTAAGTTATTTTGCTCAATTGGCTCTACTGAATCTTTTAATCTACAAAGTTTCCCTGTGAACGATTTTGTGGGGTTAGATGCCACTCTGATCCCCCTCTGCTAAGAATTCAACGTAGAATTTCCGGTGTGTTTCTTTTTACGGCAACATTAAAACGGGTTTGAATTTCCTCTTAAAAATAATGCACTCACCACTAAAATCACCACTTCTAGTTTTATCAGTCTTTATATACGTTTTAAGTAACTTCAGAGGGTTGTTATTAAGTAGTGCCTTACTTAGGTTTCCTAACTTACTAGTCAGACTCCTACCTCAGTTACTTAGACATGTTACTGTGACGGATATGGAGTGAGATGACTTGAGATCCAGGTATTTATTCGAATCTGCTGACTTCCTATAAACAGTGATGCTAATTCTTGTCCAACTTTGTTCGCGTCTACCACATGCGATGTTGATTTTACATCTTTTCACACCTTCAGTTTCATACTACTTTATGAGTAGCATAATTCATGTTTCTCTTTAATGCTACTTCATTTTTCAACCTAACTGTTAAATCTGTTCAGTCATACTTTTAAATATTAGTTCCTTCCTATGTTTTGAATCTTACGCGTAACTCGTACATTTGTTTTATTAGTGGAAAATCTCTTCGGTTCTGAATTTCTTGGAAAGAAATTCGCTTTTCTCTTCTCTCCACTTGATTTTGCAATCCAATGTAAGTAATTCTCCTTTATTTTCTGGTTCATGGGTGAATTGGATTGCATCTAGATTGATTTAATGTATACGAAGAAACCCTGGAAATGTCATGTCTAAATATAACTTGTACCTAATCTCAACTTATTACTCGGCGCTTAGTACTGATGAAACTGTCCGTTTTGACCAGGATTTATATCAATCTAACATGGTGTTTCGTTATGGGTTTCTACAAAGTCGTTGATGTTCAAAATAAGTCGCGGTTTCGGTGATGCCTACATACACTTTTTCCCCTGAGTGCCTAAGTACCATATCTTGTATCTTGCACCCAAAATGCCTCTCCTTTAATTTTCTACGATAAGTTTCATTATTTTCTTTGTTGTGGTATATTTCTGATTGTCTCTCTTTGTCTTTACGTTGGGCTCAGAAACTGAATACGATGCACAACTATTTCAGGTACTAAATATTCCTCTTTATGGTAGTCCTTGGTTGTTCAGACCTCTTTGAAGAAGTGGGTTTTGAACTCGTGAATCAATAGTGTTGGACTGACCATCTTGTTCTGGTTTCTGCTTACTCTTCTTGTCATATCTTAACGTTTACTGAGTATCTTTGATGTGATGATTTCAAATGGGGCTGATGTAAACTGTTATCGCGGTGCATGGAGTGTTTTTTTATTGGCTGTGTTGCGTTCTCTGAGCTCAGTGACTTAATCATGACACTTACATTGTCTTTCCAGACAGGATCATCAACAGCACTAGTTTCATTGTGAAAAGAGGTATCATTATTTCTTAGTGAGTAATTCAGAAACTCGAAGTTTTCACTTGGCGTCCATTTTGAAATACCAGGTACTTCAATTCGAATCGGTTTTCACTCTATAATAATAATAATATATTTGCCTTATTCCAAACCATAATGTTGTATACTGCACAGAATTCTCAGCATGGTATATTGCATTAGTTTACTCGTTGTACAACATTTTTCAAGTATCTGTTAACAATGGTGCTCCTCGACTATACATAATAATGATTAACAGGATTGTTGAAATGTTTAATGACTTCAGGGGCATGATAAATGCTTTCTATTACAACATTGATTGGTAAGACTATGTCTAACATGGTTTTCTTCACACAATACACAAGATAAATAAGGCATAGTTTAATTTTTGTATGTAGTTGTGCGTGCATAAAGTTTAATGTATTGGCTTCTTGTCTTCCTTGAGGACATAAATGGATAGAAAAACGGGTGTAGAGAATGCTTTTTATCAGCTAAGACTTTTTGTAACCAACTGTCTACAAGAGTTCAGATGCCTATCCATAACTTCGTGTATCACTACGGTGAGTGAAATACCACTCAGCTACTGACAGCCTTTAAAATCCTACACAATAAAGCAGTCATTTTTCATAGTCCAGGAAAGAATAAAAGGGTACGTTCTCGACAACAGAACCATCAAAAAAGGCAAGTGTCATGGGACTGGAGGACTTCAGATCTTAAGTTGAAACTAACCATTTGAAATTTGGAGTGATTGAGTGTGAGGCCACTGATTGATGACAAAGGTATCTACACCTCCACCGCACCTTCTCGCTAAACTACATCAATCTTGGCGATATTTTGAAATCGTTTAAGGAGACTAAGTTATGCGACTCAGTTTCTTGAAATGTAATTACATCAGAATTACGATAAACATTAGAATATAGGAAGCGTTGTGAGCAGTCCACCTTACCCAATAGGGATCTGAAGTTCAGGCTGAGTATTTTAAGCGGTGTAATTTGATAATACTGTGTTCGCTTTATAATGCTCTGTCCACCTTCATAATGTCTTTTCTGTATTAAATTTAATAAATTTATAGCGACAGGTTGATAACTTAAAAATTCACGTGAGCACATGGTACGATTTGAGGTCATAATCAAACAAAACAATCAATTTAAAAATCCAGAGGTCTGAGTAGGCCCCCTGAACAAAATTGCAACAGATGACCAAGGTTCGTAAATATCTCAAAGATGCCTTCCCAATTTGCTCGGATTCTCTAATTGTGCATTAAAGTCACCTGTCATTTTGGCAGCATCTAAACGTTTTACTTTCAGTTGCAAACTTGACACCTCATAGAACTCATCCTTTGCATCATCGGAACTACAGTCAGTGGGTATGTGGACGGAGATTACGAACAAGCATCCTCACAGATTCATTCAATCGAACAGCATGTAGACTGTAGACTGGTATCCAGTCGAGAAGCACACATTCTACTCTATAGCTCAATGTTATACCTACACCAGAGAGTCAACGAAAGCAGGCCACCAGGTACTCGTAAAGTGAATTTTCAGAATTCACCTCACTGGTTGGATGAGGCCAATCCAATAACGACACTTGGATCCTGTATACATGTCTCAGAGATGCAGTATACATCGTTGGCTAGAGGTTCCAGAGTTCTGACGAGCGGTGCTTGCTGTTTGATTTGACATAGAGTTCGGACGTTGAGATCTCCTACATAGGATTGATGGCGGCGTTAGGGTCATTTCGTCTCCCCGATCCCAGCGAGGAATAAGTTTATTTTTTATATTTTCTTTGTGCTTTGAAGTTTCTTTAGCGGTTGCACTGGTTTTACGGCGTAGGGTTCCTAGCCGGATAAAGAGCGGAGGTTGGACATCGTTTCGAGAACAAGGAGTCACAAATCCTCGTTCTCGATTTCTTGCTATCATACGCTCACTACAGCAGGAATTAAACAGGCATGTTACAGCACATATGTTTAGTCATGAAGTAAGTGATCCCTATGCACTTCTCAAAACTGCACTACTGGATAAGAGTGATCTCACAAATCGCCAGTGCCTAGACGAGTTGCTTCGTAACATCAAGCTGGGCAGCCACTGAAGTCCTCGCACTCATGCGAGAAGTTATGGGCACACGAACGTTCGAAATTAGCCTTTTCCGAGAACTGTTTCTCTCGAGACTACCACAACCGGTGCAAACCATGTTAGTGACACTTTAGTCAGTTCCACTCGATGACCTGGCAGCCTCAGCAGATGAAACACTGGAGATCTCGGGCAGACCCGTATCCAAAGTATAATCGGTCTGCGATAAACCCGGGAACCAGGATTCAGAAGTAGCCAAGCTGTGCACCTCGGTTAAACAGCTGCTACGAACTCGAAGTCCTAGGTTATGTAACATATCACAGAAACGTGTCTCAACCCATCTCAGCAACTCGCGTGGTTGTCGAAAATCGAAACCTAACCAGGTGGAAAACCCTAAGTGGTGCTGGTTTCACAATACAATACCTACGGGGACGAACCCAGAAAATGCCGGAAGCCATGCAGTTCCAACATGGACACAAACTCAGGAAACTGTCACGCCAGCACGCATTCATGGCAACCGTAGCCGGCGAAAGCAGCCGTTTGCTTTACGTCACCGTTATAAAAACGAAAGTTCGCTACCTCATCGACACCGGCGCAGAAATTAGCATCTTTCATACACCCACAAAGGAGCGTCATCATGACCCACCGTTCAGTCCTCAAACAGCTAACGGCAAGGCGGTCGCAACGTTTGGGATACGGTGTGTCTACCTCAACTTAGGTTTACATAAACCTATCCACTGGATTCTCCTTCTGGCTGACGTTTCCATGTCCATCATTGACATAGGTTTGCTGGACCATTACGATCTACTCGTAGGTGCTCATTGTCGATGACTGATAGATAACAACACAAAGTTATCTATTGGCGGCACCACCTACGTAGGTCCGAGTTTAGCCATCGTTAGAACTAAACAATCAGGCGGCGTGTCCTGTCAGGCAGTGTCAGAGAAATATCCAGAGTTATAACAACCGACTCATACTCTCCCGCGCATAACCAGCAATGTTATGCATCACGTCACAACTACAGGTCCATCTGTGACATCCAAAGCACGCCGTCTAGCCCCTGATGGGCGCAAAACGGCGGAAAGTTAATTCGACCACATGCTCGAACTAGGCATTATCAGACCTTCGAGTAGTCGTTGGGCCTCGCCATTGCATGTGGTTCCTAAAAAGTATATCAACAACTGGCGTCTAACCAGTGATAACCGAAGGCCTAACGCCAAAACAACACCGGACTGCTACCCGGTACCCATGTTTACGACCTGACTGCGACGTTATGCGGAATGAACATATTCTCCAAAACCTATCTGGTCAAAGCGTACAATCAGATACCCATGGCAGCAGAAGATATCGCGAAAACAGCCATTATTACTCCCTTCGGTTTGTTTGAATTCCTGCACATACTATTCGGTCTTCGGAATGCAGCACAAAGATTCCAACGCTTTGCGGATGATGTCTTCCATGGTTTAGGTTTTGTCCACGTCTACATAGATGACTGTCTGATCGCGAGTTCAGATAAGGAAACTCACCTTAAACATTCGGACCTCGTATTCAACTTGCAGAAGTGTAAAATGGGAGTTGAATCACTCAGCTTCCTTGGGCATACCACTGACAACAAAGTTATACGCCCATTGAGAGATAAAGTGGCGGCTATCATGAACCATCCAGAGCCGACCACTGTGAAGCAGCTCTGCACTTTTAATGGCCTGGTAAGTTATTGCCGAAGGTTTATCCTCAACTGTGCCTCTATCTTGATACCAATCACAGATCTACTTCGACGGTTTACGAAGTGCGTGACTCTGAACAACGTGTCTAGACTTGCTTTCTCTAAAGTCAAGGAAGTCATTTCAAATGCAACCATGCTTATGCATTACGACCCCAATGCTCCTTTGAGTATTGCTGTTGATGCATCTGACTCAGCAATTGGAGCAGTTTTGCAACAGTTGACTGACAACCAGTGGCAACCGTTAGCCTTTTTCTCGAGGCGGCTGCATGAGGTGGAAACAAGATACAGTACATTTGGCAGGGAACTCCTAGCTATGCACTGTTCTGTACGCCATTTTCGACATTCGGTGGGAGGTCGTGATCTCATTATTTCCTCAGACCACAAACCGTTAACCTTCTCTCTTGGTTCGGCATCAGACAAATACTCCCCTCGTGAGTCGCGACAACTGGATTAAACTCCCCAGTCCACGTCAGATATCCGCCACATTTCTGGAGCAAATAACTCCGCTGCCGACGCACTATCTCGAGTAGCTTCGATAAACCGTATCGAAGGCGTTGATCTCGTTGAACTAGCTGGGTGTCAAAAAGAAGACCTTGAGCTGCACCACGAGTTGTCGTCCACAACTCTCAAGCTACAACTGTGTCCAGTAGGATCAGGCAAGGATAAAATTTTATGCGATTTCTCTGCTAGTCAATCACGCCCAACAGTTCCGAAGAGATGTCGATGCAACGTCTTCAATACGCTGCACAAACTGTCCCATCTAGGTGTACGAGCCACCATCAGGCTTTTTGCACAAAGTTTCTGCCGACCGGGAATGAACAAAGACGTCAAGCAGTGGGCTCAGTCGTGCTTAGCTTGTCGAAATTGTAAAGTCACACGACACACACAAAGCCCTTTAGGTTCTTTTCTAGCCCCAGACATGCGTTTCGACCACGTCCATACGGATATTGTAGGACCTCTACCAGAATCTAGTGGATCTGCTTACCTTTTCACCTGTGTGCATCGTTTTACGCTATGGCCAGAAGCAGTACCTATTGAGGATATTACTGCTGAAACTGTCGCTCGTGTTTTCGTCGGAAGATGGATTGCGAACGTTGGATGTCCATCATATGTAACAACTGACTGTGGGCGCCAATTAGAGTGTGGATTATTTCACGCTTTAACTGCGCTTTTAGGTTGCACTCGGTTCAGAACAACAGCCTACCATCCACAAGCAAATGGCATGGTAGAGCGTTTCCATCGACAGCTGAAAGCTTCCCTTTCAGCTGCAAACATACCTAAGTGGATCGAGGCTCTGCCTCCAGTCATACTAGGTATTCGTAACGCGTTAAAGGCTGATGCTGGACCCACCTCTACAGAACTCGTCTATGGGACTACCCTTCACCTACCAGGTGAGTTTGTTTCCCCTTCAACTTTCAAACATGTTTCCGACAGGACATCTTACGTGACTAGGCTTACAAACGCAATGCGTTCAGTTAGGCCTTCTCCTGTTAGACCCCAAACGACGGATGCCTTTGTTCACCCCGTTTTACAAAAGACATCACACGTGTTCATTTTCCACGATGACGTTCGTCGGCCACTTGAACCACCCTACGATGCAGCATTCAAAGTGATCAAGCGGCACGAGAAATTCTATATAATCGAGCGAAACGGATGTGAAGATACTGTTAGCATCGACCGTTTGAAAGCAGCGTATTCCAAAGGCAACCCCATCATACGTGACGTTTCAGCTCACTATAGCCGACCGGCGGATGACCCACTTGTCGAGATTCTTGACAATGTGCCTGGTAACACACAGACACAACAACCACCGGCGCAACAAAAAGCACTATCAGGTCGAACCGTCAAGTTCCCGGAGTATTTGAAGTCATATTCAACCAAGCAGTGTGAAATAAAGTGTGCCAACCACTTTTTAAATTCAAATTTATTTTTCTCGGGGCACCATTTTTTTATTTACTGGGAATGCGAAAATCCTCCTACATTTTACCTTTTAATGTCAATTTTCTACTGCCACGTAATGAAACATTTTCAAAAAAGTGGATAAAGCATAAAGTCTATTCTCGATATATTTGTATATAAATGTTTCCCATTTTTACGGGACGTTTTCGTGGTGTTAAAGACGTTTATTTATGTTCCAGGTGCAATGAGCACTGAACGGAATGTCAAAGGACATTGAGGATCGCGATCAATGCACAATCCGATTTATTGTATCTTTTATTCGCCACGATACCATAGAATTATTCCAGACGACCGAGGGTCGATTCTCGAAGAGAGCCCGTCGGAAGAGTTCTACCAGTGGGGAAACCCCTGGGTTTTTACTCCCGGCTGGTATTGTCTTAGGGTCCTCATGAACCAGCTAGGGAGGAGTGATCTGTAGAGTGACACACTTCTCCAGAATCGATAGCCTAGGGTTTGACACGATTCAACATTGATGCCCACCTTCAGAGTTTAACTGGACTCGCTAAGCTGAATGCAGTTGGTCTAGAGGCTGGCTGTAGTTCGCAGGTGTTTTTTACTTTAGTGTTATATCTTTAAGGATGGAATTTCGGGTGTGTCTAGTAAGACAGGTATTTAGTTTATGTATGGATAGCTTTCCAATATTTAATTGCTCATAAGTACTGGAACTTCACGCTTCACATCACTTTAAATTCACTTTTTGATTTTATTCCTTCTTTACTCGCGGGTGTTTTCTGTACCAGTGGTAATATAAATAATAATTTTGCTGTATTTTGTGTTATCCTTCTTGAGGTAAGTATGTATTAACAATAACGTGTGAGAAGTTTTTTGCTGACCTCAACATTTTGATGGCAAGTGAAATTGCCGTTATTATGCTGATAGTTTTTGAAGAACTGTCAGTGGTTGCAAATGTAACTTAAAAAATGATTACGAATAATACTTGAGAACTAGCAAACAGACAGTTGCCTACTCTACTAATAATAATAACTCTAGAGAACTGTATATGGTGTGACGGTTTATTTCAGGATTTTGTCACTGAAAACACTAACGTTCAGATATTGCCTGTAAAGATGGCATGTTTTCGTACAACTCTTTATTCAAAATAAAAATAATATTGCCTTTATAAATCCTTTGTATTAATAATTGAATAGGTATTGAAGGTATCCTGGCCAACAATGGACTACTCCGGGATTACACAAGTAAAAATACATCCTATACAATGAATTAAATAGGTAGTCGTGGGTTTTGATACAGCGCAAGGAAATGAAGCCTGTTTTCGAGGATCAGTATGCATAGCAATAGACGTTTGGGCCTAACTTCAGCCCTATGTTTATTTATATGTGTATATACATATATTTTTTCATGCGTGTATTTGTAAAGAATGTTGCTTTTATGAAAATGAATTTCTAGGGAACCTGCTAGCGCTCCTTTAATTGTTATCAGGCTGCATAGGGAAATACTATAGTGCATAAGGACAGATGCCGCACAAGCAAGACAAACGCTAATGTCTTCCATGTGGTAGGTAGTTTTCACTAGGTGACGACCTCTGAAGTGGTCACATAGTTAGCAAACCAAACTTTCTGTGTGATGGTTAGCTTAGCCACTTGACTGATCAGGCTTTCGTTGACGTGCCTGGGAATTACAACGCACTGGTTGTGAGTTGAATGCCTATACCCATTGGTCATGATATAGTAACACAAATCTTCCCATTTCAACTGCCATCACTATAACCCATTCTACTTTCCGCTTCAGTAAACAACGAAGAAGGAATACGTGGAAATTTTATCTAAGGAGTGGAACAATATATACACAGGTAGTTAATAGGTACTCAACAGTCTGTGAGGTTTCTGAAGATTAATGCTGTAAGTGGCGCTCCTCATGAGCTCAAGTGAAAGTATCTAGCAGCAGTCCGCGTGCTCTTTCCGGGTTTGACTGGGCCAGTAACTGCATTTCATACATCATTGCAGAAGTGAGCATTCTCAGTTCTCCAATGTCCATAGTAACCTGCTTACGTTCAATATGCATGTGGTTATAGCACATGAATCAAATGACGGTAGGGCATGAGCATCATAGTGCTGGTGTAGCAGGAGCATTTACAGTCAACTACGCAGTACTTCTGCCCTTCTTGAAAGACCATGTACGCCTCTGTGAATTCAACTACCTGCATATCTCTATGCTCCAGGATACTTTTGTACACATAATATACTGCGTAGTTTGTCAGAGAACGTGGCATATCAGAGGTTATGTAGCCCGTCTATAATTAAAGGACTTACATGAAAATGCATGTAGTAATGCAAACTGCGATTTCCCTCATTGGCCTTCCTGCGATATAGTTCCATGGAAAACTTCCAAATTTCGCGAATGCTTAACTGCAGAGGAAAACATTTACACAAATGTTTCTTCAAGTGCGTATGGCAGCACTCAACTCTGTTGTTCGTTTTGTTACCTGGGGTAACAATATCCTGCATGAGGCATGAAGCCCACATATAGCGACTGGCCCACAGATTTACTTCCATGTAGGCAAATGCTGCCGGATGTTCTGTTCTCATAGCTAGATTCAATTCATTAGATCTAAGGAATTATTATATATCAGTGACGAATCCTGTCAGGGTCACGAGTTTACACCATTTCCCGGAACATAAGTTTACTTTTCTGATTACGAAACTGCAAGGTTCTGCTCTTGGTATACAAATTACCTTATTATTAAACGAGCATATAACATGAAAGGCACATATGACAATGGAACAGTATGGTTCCATAGGCATCAGTAGCTCTGACGACAAGTCGTGGTTGTATAGTGTTAACAGGTTCAACAACTTCATAACGCACAAAATTCAGTTTCATTCGGAAGGTGAACGGGCGACCCAAGAACTTAGATCTGTAATGCATATGTTATGGCTTCTATTACAGCACTTACTGTGATTTTCGCTGCTTACTGCCTTCTGTCTCTCTGCACCGACCAACATGCCAACGAAAAACAGCAAACCGGTACTTATATGCCGGGTCTACATGATTGTTCTCGTCCCTATTTAGGCGACAATCACAAGTCCTATACGGATTGTTAGTTTCCTTTGGCATTTAATGATGACTCCACTAATTCAACAAATTATACTTTCAAAATGCTTAATGCAAGCTTCACAATCCGGGCATATTTGTAAGTTTCTGTTTATAACAAGTTGTCTGAATTCAGCTACCAAAGCTACTGGTTTAACGTTCGTTCTGAGGGATATTTTAATATTGCTTTACAAATGCCGATTGTTACAAAAACGCATCTGTTCAGAGCAAGAACCAATCCTCGATGTTTCCAAAGTTAGAAAATGCTGCTTAAGCACTGACCAATCAGAAAACGACAACTAAGGCTTTATCTCACTCGCGCGAAATAGGAACTTACATTTTGGAGGTTACAATTACGTCCGGCAACTGGCACCACAGTCAAGCACCCTCGCCGCTTGGCACGATGTCGTGTTACGTTGCGTTGCTCGTAATCGACCCTCTCATCAGTTATTTGGAAAGTATCGGTATCTTGGCACCACCTCGCAAATATACTATCCCACCCGACCACGCTATTGTGTTCTTTCTTGGCCTCGTATTTGTGGGTGTATAACAAGTTCGAATAATTAGTGATTGGCCTCTGCGTCTGTCAAGTTCGTACGTGGATAGTTCCTAAAAAAATATAATCTCTCAGTATGAGATGTAACCTGACAATACTGAGTCATGTAATCTATAAAAGTATACTGCATATCGAATGTTGAGGACTAATGAATCTGAAGATATATCAGTATTCAACAAGTTTGTAAAGTCTACAGATGACAAGTGAATCTAGATTTGGATATTTATATGGACGGCGGAGAGAAATTTGGGTCTGGCACTGCATGGTGTCATGCAGAGTGTATAATTTGTTTAGGTCCATAATGTTGTTAACACAGTCACTTGAATAAATAAAGCCAGGGATGCGATTCTATCCAGTCGCTGTTATCATGTTACTGTGGAGAATATAAGAGGCTTCACTTTCAAATCACTCAATAATACCTCAAGGTCGACGCGTCATACGAGGTCAGTGCACAATAATGTTACAAAACCCATTGGTGCTCAATGAAAGTTAGAAACTTACGGGATCAGAGTCATTGTTACGTATCTTGATATATACTTCCTAAAAAATAAAATACATTAACCACTTTCGTCCAAAAGGTAGTTGTTGATAAAAGAAACCTCTTACAACGAAATATTCCATTATTTGGAGTATATTAGATACACTTCAGCCAATTCCATACAGCAACTACCTGAGCATGATTAAATATGAGAAACCCGCTTGACTTATGTGGCTCAAGATCGCTTGAAAACAGAAGCCAGCCAATTCGATTTGGTGATAGCTTATAGTAACACTGTTATCTTCGTTCCCAAGTGAGTGGTTGTCGAGGCCGAAAGAACTTGCATGTTTGAACGCAAAAGGTATTGAGTACCAACATTTCTAGTTACTCTCCCAACTAGAGCCATGGATTTAGGGGGATTTTTGGCCTGGGATGGATTGTCCAGCTCCTGGTGATCTTGCATCTATAGTTCTCACGTGTTGAATAGAGGTTCTAAGTGTATCTCGGTGCTCAATGTGTTGTTATGATCCACCATCATGATCATATTAGGTGAGAAAAAGAAGCATAAAGGCATGTGAATTGAAGTTAGTTGTCTTAGAATTTGAGTAAGTAATATTGTCAACTAGAGTATCTGAAGGAATAAGGAGCTATATAATCTAATAATATACTTGCAGAATACCTTTGAGGTTTCATGTAGCACATCGCCCACGTCCTAGTTTAAGCTATTTAATAAATGCTTAAAGATGGTGACTTTGTTTTGGATTTGTGTACCAGTAAGAGCTTTGATATGCATATACAGGTTTAGGGGAAGATAGTTACTCTAATCTTAAGGGAAGGAAGAGTAAAGGGCATATATTAGGTCGAATGACCTCAGATATTGGTAGTTTCCATAAGTCTCTGCCATCTCGTGTTAAGCATTTCTGCATTATCCTAGTCTGTCGCTGCTTGACATGTACCTCTACTCTCATTGCTAACCGAAGTAATACGGCTGGCATGGAGGAGGTTAGAGATTGTTGCAGTGGTCATCAGGTACTCGGTGTCGTTGATATTCTTTGTTGTGCTCTGTCTTCGCGCATCCAAAGGCCTCAACCACTCTTGGTCTTCTCACAGACAATGGCGGTTTTTATAAGTTACCACCATCAGATCCGCCATCTCGTGTTGTCAAGCTGTTTTTATATTGTGATATATCTCACGACCTGTCGCCAATACTCTTGTAACATATACTGTCATAAAGTTTCTTTGGAAGAAACCTCTTTCCCTTTTGCTAATCGTAATGTTTCTTGCAGAAGCCTATGACCACTGCACGTTCGCTTTAGTATTGTAGAGTGGAGGTAGGTGGGTACTTGGTCTACAAGATATGCCTAGAGTGAAACAAAAGTTTGAAATATGGGCCCTAGTTGTGATAGGCTAAATTTATTTCCCTAGAGTGAGGAGTAAAAGATTTATTTTTCATAGTTCAGAATGAGTAGGTGTTAAGTAGAGAGATCAGTTAGGCTACGAATAAATGGAGGTTACATTAAGGTTGCTACACAGTTGGAAATCGTATCACATTCCGCTTACTGTCTACTCTAGGTCAGTTATTTTATTAGATTTTGACTTATGCGCTTAGTTTTCGGCATTGTATACTTTTGTCCTTGCCATTTTAGTCTCTCTTGGATCTAGGTGCCAGTAGCACCATTTTACATGGCATTACCATTTGTGATTTGACCGTCAACGAATTGGTGAGAATCGTTAGAGGTGACGTATATTCGCACACCAGAAGCGATAGGAACCAGTTACGCCGTCAACTAGTGTGCAATCACTAGGGTATCTACGGAGGAGGATGTGGGACTAAGTTCCTCTGAAATGTTAGGTTTCAGTGCCAATTGTAAGGGAATGGCGGTAAAGGCAAACCCCACCATACTTTCTAAGAGGGCAGCTAGGAGCCCTAACTCCTGAATTATAGCTCATAGTTTTTACAGTTTATGCTGGACCACACTTTGAGGTGCTCGACAAGGGTGCCATGCCCTCTACGAAAGAGACGTAAATGTTCTAAAGGAGTTGCAGAGAACGGCGACAAGGTCAGTTATGAGCGTGGAAGGCAGAGCTTGTACACAACAGCTCAGACAACTGGATATGTTCCCCTTATCGAAGGAAAAGAGGCGACCTAACAGTAGCCTTCAAGTTCATCTGTCAAGTAGACCACCCCAATGAGACAATGTTATCGGTCCATATATACTTAATTAACATTTATGTCACACCTGACTGCAGTATCTCAGATTTGTCAAATTTTGGTGATGAATTCTCTGAATCTGCTGCTCCAATTCTGGTTGGCTCCTTGTCTATAGTGGAGATTTTAACTCACGTGACTGCAGTTTTCTAGTATCATCGGATCATGAAAATATGGTTAACTTTTCCACTGGTCTTGACAGTACCCTAGACTTAGTATTTACAAGTGAATCTGCCATATATGAAGCCCGTAAACGGACTCCACTGTATTGTACGTCGTTTGCCCAAGGTGTACGGCAAATTACACAAAAAGGCTTTCGGATACCTTTCCAAAAAGTCCAGTACAGATGCTATTCACAAGAGAATATATTATGTTTGTGAAGCAAGTTTATAGATAGACTGGGATATATTTGCTGATGAAGTCTTAGACAGTATCATCAATATCACAAACTATTTCAGATTCTGTCTCGATATTTACTGCCCTGCTGAAACAGTTCATGAGATCTGACGGACTTTCCTCCTCTCATCCCAAGAGGCTTCAGAGGGAAAAGGGAAGGCTGTACAAAAGGAGAGATCACACTGGCGTTAAAAGCTTTAACTGCCCAATTAAGTCTGAAATACAACGCCTGAATACTGTTTGCAACCAAAGTTTCTATTGTGTAAGAACTATCCCATTATAAGGGAATTATTTAATGAGCTTACTGGTAGACAACATGGTCGAGCCACTGCATCCACTGTGAACGTACTCGAACCTCTAAATTTATGAATCAGTTATTAAAGTCCTCGAGTTCCTCCTATACTGATGGGTTGACGATTTGCATGCAAGGGTGTGAGTGCTGGTTCCCCTCCGTATTATGAACTTAATGTATGCTGATTGCCTCTAAAAGCAACTGCGATATACCCCAAATATAGAAAATTTTAAGGAACTTATAATGGAAAAACTGTGTTGTGATGCGTAAGTTTTGTATAAAACATTGTTATTGATCTCAACATTTTAAGGTGTCATTCCCACACCATTTTTTACGGTATGACTAGTAGTCTATTTTCTGCCCCCATTGTAATGTAAATCACCGAGTGGTTAGTCTCACTCTTACTACGCGTGTGCCTCAAATTGAGGACAAGGTCATTCTTCATGTATGTACTTATTCACAAGTTTCGGGATTGATATTATATTCTCGGAGTAATAAACTCTCCCATCATCCATCTTCGGTCTTCTCTCTATTCGTCCCGGGGTTGCAGTTAGTGGCTCGTGTGTACTAAGTTAGCTGTCAGCTAAGCGCGCGTATTATATTCTTTCGGAATAGATAACTATTGGCGTTCAAAAACACAACACTATGTAGCTGACTCCACATGCATACATGAAAATATACATAAAGTTCGAATAGGTCTAAAAGAATAGGGATTTCTGTTTTCTCCAAACTGGATAGCATAGTAATTCCCTTTTCCGTATCTGCTCACGCCCCTTCTTTCCTTTCCCATTTCCAGCAACAGCTGCATGACGACATTTGTTGCTGAACATTAATTACTACTTAGTGGAAATAATACCTGCTCTATGAAGCCAAGAATTATTGGACTGGTGCCAATTTTTAGCCGTTTCTGGACCATCTTCACGATTAACTCACCTACTGGTCAGGATTCTTCAAGCGATGAACTGTCTAAACTTTCACAGCAGTTATAGTAGCACAAATATTCTGAACAAATGATTAAACCAGCGACCAGTTTACATACTGGCTCGGAACGCTGCTTACCTCCAGTAGCTCCACACTACATGTTTTCTAGTACTCTGTATCAAGTGATCTTTTCATACGAAAGTTACTATGCATCAAATACACTTCTGGAATTATGCTGCTCACGCTAATACGAAAGATCTTTCGTACCGATGCCTGAAATCTATGTGCAACTAATGCCATTTAGACGATTAACCGTTTCAACATCTACTTCCATTCAATACAACAAATATCCTTGGTGGAATTAATCTATATTATCTTTCAACATAACATGGTTACCAGGAAATGCTTTTTAGGATTTGTCCTGGTGCGAACTTGACAGACTCAAAGACCAATCACTAATTATTCGAACTTGTTATATACCCACGAATACGAGACCAAGGAAGAACACGATAGCGTAGTCGGATGGAATAGTATATTTGGATGGTTAAGCCAAAACACCCATGCGTTCCAACTAACTGGCTAGAGAGTCGAATACGAGCAATGCAACGTAACACGACAGCGTGCCAAATGGCTAGGATGCTTGACCGGGTGCCTTCAGCTTAGCGAGTCCAGTTAAACTATCAAGGTCAGCATGAATGTCGAAAGTCGTCAAGCCCTAGGCTATTGATTTTGGGGAAGAGTATGACGCTACACTTTGATTTAGACACATAGGGTTGTATAACTGGATACTTTACCTATACCCCAGATTGTATAAATGGGTCCTTTTGGTTAGCAGAGCTAAAAACTGAGGAACCTTACAGTGAATGGACGGTTATATTACTCAATAACAAACTATGCAAATGGACTAACAATGTCGGCTGGTTATAACGCAAACTTGGAACATTGCACACTTTTGTTGTTGTTAGTGGAACCTGTCTGTGTGATGGGAGATGAAGATCCATGCCCATCTCATGAATTTCAGCAAGTTTTGATAAGATTATGGACACCAATGACTTCATATGTGAATTATTTAATACCAAATATTTTGTAAACTTTCAAGAATTATCAATTTGATAATACTTGTAAACTGGTACTCCTCATGTTAATTCCCTTATATGAGAATAAGAATTATTATTATCTAAACTTTAACACTCTGTATACGCTGAAAAGTGATATTTTCTTGTTCATTTCATAGCTAGAAGGATCTTCTGTTGTTTTTAATGGAGTTTGATGACATTCCGTCTGTACCACTCAGGACTCGTAAAATCTTGTAGATTTTTCGACTTATATCAATGTGATGATGCCTGTAAACTGTCTTCTCTCATGTTAAGTTACCAATGTGAGAATAAAACATTTATTTATTTATTTATAAGATGACAAAAGAAGCTTGTTCAGATGTCTGTGCGTTAAACACGTCATTTATGCGTCAGCAAGCTGATTTCACCCTTCCTAGTGTCCATAGTCAAATGGACAGCTACTTCCCAGGTTTTAATACACTTGATGTATTTAAATGTCTAAAATCCTTGAATCCATTCCAAAGCTTAGGTCCTGATGGTGTTTCTAGTACTATATTTAGGAAACGTACAGATATTTTGTCATCCCCTTACAGATATCTTTAATGAATTGTTTTCTAAAAACATAATACCCACTGCTTGGAAGGAGATCAAAATTGTTCCTTTGCCTAAGTCATCTTCTGAATCAGTTGTTATGTTTCGATCCCATATCTATAACTTCCCCTTTTCTGAAGACAATGGAGAAATTACTTCTTCCTCTGCTTGAGCCTTCATCGATGGTTTTCAGAGATTCAAAACAGTTTGCTTACAAATACAGAAGAAGTGCTTTAGATGCTGCCACCATCTTGCATCAGAATATTTTTTCTAGTCTCGACAATGGTGTTAAGTATGTTCGTTGTGCCTTCTTGGATTACTCAACAGCCTTTGACTCTGTTTCTAAACTACTCTTGTTAAATAAGCTTGCCGCAACTCATACTGAGCCATGGCTTACAGTGGCGTATTCTTGCATATTAGATTTGTTTATTTGATTTGTAACACACAGTGATCTAGTATTATTTACTTGATGACGTTTCGAGCGTAAATTTTGCTCATCATCATATCAATGTGGTCTTATTCTTATTTTTCTGAAAGGAAACAGTACACTGTATATGAAGGAAAGCGCTCGACTTCTTTGCTTACTAAAGCTGATGTACCTCAAGGTTCTGTACTTTCTCCTTTTCTGTTTTCGTTCTTTTTGCACAATTTACCTTATTCTGTTGAAACTAATTTTACTAAGTATGCTGATGACCTGATGGTGTCTATTCCAGTTAACTCACTGAGATTTCTTTAAGTTAAATGGATTCTTGTCTGTAGTTGGCTAGTAGTCTCTCTCAAATGGTCTCAAGTTAAGCCCTTCCGAATGTCAGACTGTTAATTTTAACTTCAGGCGTAGAGTAGACTTACATGAACTGCTTAAATCTCATGACGCCTGTTGCATTGATGGCATTTCTGCAGAAAGTAAGTTGACTGTTAACTACCTTCGGTTGAGTTTTACTTCTAATCTTTGTTGGTCGTCTCATATCTTGTTGACTTGTAGAAAAATCTCTCGTTTAACTTATTACATAAAGAAACTTAGGCCGTCTGGGTTAACTCAACCTCTTCTTTTACAATTTATTAATTCCTGTATTTTAATTATTCTTCTATATTGTTCTCCAATGATCTTCCCTAGTCTTTTGAAAAAGAACTGTTACGTTCTGTAGGGTTTTAAAAGCCATCAGTAGAATGTGGTGTGCCTCTGGCTCGACTGATTAACACTGTAGTTGATAGACATTTGAATTCCCACATGCAACTAGCTAAAGTAATTTTAACTGACACTGAGCATCAACTTCATTCACAGCTCTCTCCTTGTATCTCCTCAGGGAGAACAAGAAGAAACTACATAAGACTGTACTCTCGTACTGCTAAGTACAATGATTTGACTGTAACTTACCTATCACCAAAATTCTGTGAGAAAAAGGTGTTGGAATAGAAATCACACATCAACTTTGTAACAGTTAAAAATCTCATTTCAATAATTTAACTAACAATGTAAAATTTTCTCGTTTTTAATATTCTTTACATTACCTAAATTTTTATAATAACACATTTCAAAATGTTGTAAAGGAGTATGTATATACATATATTTTGTTGTTGTTACAATTTACCGTCCTGAGAATTTCAAATTGTACCACTAATTGTTTGGAGTAAAGTGAATTGTTGTTATCATTATTATTAAAACTGAAAGTCGCACAGGAACCTCACCCACCATAGGGCAGTGACGGAAGTAAGACCTGACTTCTCTCACAGTGTGTCCCCCATGGCATGCTTTGCCGGAAGAAGTAGCTATAGCCACATCAGCTGACTTCTTCAAGTAACTGGTCGACTGGTACTTGAGCGCAAATGGCTTACCACTAACGTTCGCCGGCAGCGGTTTAAGTTGTGCTCATCCATCCTTGCACTACCCACTCCTGGTATCTGCAGTTAGATCCATCCCTTTCCGATAATAATACCAGTAACACTTATTTCCCATAGTCACTTTACACTCTCCTTTTCTCATTCCCTACTTGCCCTGTTTCTTGTACCACATTTAGCACAATGAAAACCCGTGATGAAATCAGCCAACGTTACTTCTTTGAGAATGAACTTGTTGAAATACTTCCCCTTCTTCTTTGTATGGTGCTTTTACACATTCATCAAATAAGGTTTTCATTTCTGCCAGGAAACTTTGTTATACCTATGAATGGACATAAAATTCAACATGTAACTTAACGTCCACTATTCGTATGTGATGTGAAATCTCCTTTCTCGTAGCTCGGGGATTGCCTCTACCTGGAATGAAGAAGAGATGGCAAACAAAATCATCAATGATTTTTCGCCACTGAATGTAATTTCCATATCTGCAGAAATGATTCTCACCTGTGAATTCAGGAATAATATAATAGTAATAATAACAATTACCTACAGGTGCTTACAAGTAGGAATCGCAAACGTTTGATTGATCTTATCAGCAGCTCTATTGCTCACCCAAACAGACAAGCCTGCAATTCGAAAAAGAAAAGCTAAAAATCAATAGTCACTACCTACGTGGCTATAAAAAAGTAAGCTGAAAAAACTTCAGCGACCGCCGAAAGGATATAACTGAACAAAAAGAACCCAGCCTCAAAAAATACAAACAACAGATAAAAATCTAAAAGGTTCCTCTTTTCGCGCCGCTGACACCAGATGTTAGACCTACCCTTAGGCAACCACTATTCTACGTCTTCTTTGAGCTGATTGACAGCAGTGTGATAAGAGTACATTATTCAACTATTTGTTGCTGGAAAAGTCATAACACCTTCTAGAAGATGATTTTTCAAATGCAGATTATCAAATACACTGCTCTTTTAAACAATAACTGGTTGTCCTCATACCTGTGAGATTGTTTATTCAGAGTTCGAGTGTGTTCCCCTGCGTCTAAGGAAACAGAGTGTCCTGGCAGTTTCCCTCAAGGTTCAGTACTAGGGCTTTTTCTTTCTAAACTTATCTAAACTTTAACACTCTACATACGCTGAAAAGTGGTATTTTCTTGTTTTTCTCATAACTAGCACGATTTTCTGATTTTTTTGATAGAGTTTAATGACATACTGCCACCTTGAAGTGGTGGTCGCACTTGAATATCACAATGACCCAACGAGCTATACTGGTGGAACACTTGTTCCCTCGAGGTCCTACCATACCAGAAACGTCTGTTGGATAGTGGTTAGACAAAAAGCAATTACCGTTGTGTTGTAAATTGCTACACTATGATGGTCTGAGGACGAAGTCGTACTGCTGCTAGCTGGATGGGGTATGACAATAGTAAGGTGTTTCCCTCGGATGACCAGCAATGCCAGGCTGATGCTGCCTTCTCAGTGGAAGGGGGAGTTAGGAACTTCCTGCCCCCAAAATACCACTCCACGGTTTGCCAGACCGGTGGTGTTGGTTCATTTGTCGTTTCTTTTGACCATCCGGCCCCAAAAATACAAAAGTTCAAAGCAAGCATACACAAAGGACTTAGTATAACAGGCCTCCGATGGGCTCTGTGGTCACACAAATCCCTCTCAGGTACCTTAAGAAGAAATAACCTTTCACGATGTGGGCAGCCGGGAAGTGTCAACCGCCTTCACTCACACTCAAGTTTCCTCAGACTTATCTACCTCACTCATTACCTTCTAATCTTACTTCACGTCTGTCAATTAACGGTACTACATCATCTTCAATTTCTCCTAGTTCTGCAGCCTTCGACAACGATCAGAATCCACAGGACAGCATCCCTTGTCTCCTCAAACTACGCATCGGGGCTATTAATGTCTGCACCCTCCATCAAATTGGCCAACAGGCTTCGTTGGCCAAGACTCTAGCAACTCGGGCCATGGATGTGTGCTATGTTTGTGAGACTTACATACAGGACCCAAATGCGGTTATTCACCTAACCTCTCCCGGCCAATCTGGTGAATCCGAAAAATTCACACTTCGAGTTTCTGGAGATTTGATGGCTAGCTCTCACCGTCTTGCAGAATCTTCATGTTTGTCTGCATGCATTAAGGCTAAGGAGCCTGTGTGATGTCGCTTTACTGTTGCATGGTGTTCGTAAGTTCTTTGGGTAATCTAGTGGTAAGGCTGGCCAACGTAGTGTTGTGAGCAATCTTTGGATTTGACTTTATAAACTGTAGTTGTATCTTCTCCTTTGGCCAGGGATCTTTTGGTTCGCAAAACATTCTGTGTAGTGATTTCGTTGCTTTGTGTGCTGCCTCATTTCCGAACAGATGGAACAATCAATTGACAATTCCTGAGACATTTTTTATGTAAACTGGAATAACTCATCTGTTGACCTGAGACAATCACCCTCTCCTTTTTCTGCTGATAAGCACTTTTTGATGTAGTTGGTCGCAGAACCACTTGCTTTGAACGCCCTGTCCATGTATCCTTTCTCAGCTTTCCTTAGTGTTTCAGTACTGCAATGTGTTCTGGCTCTTGAGAATTGTGTTTTTACACAAAATATTCTATGGACTGTAGGATGATTGCCGTTGTATTTTAAAATATTTTTCCATAAATTAGTTTTAGGTTATTTCACAACTGTATGGACTTTCAAACCTTTTTATGATATAATCATAGTGTGTGTTTGGCGGACATCAAGACCACACTATCAGCCACTCAAAGAAGGATATGAAGCTTTGTTGGTAAACAGCAAAACCCATTTGGTTACTTCATTAGTTGATAGGGTGGCTCTTGGAATCATACACGCATTTGAGACGTTATGATGATAAATTGTGTACAAAATGCTAAAACTTGTACTGCTTTCTCTTTCAAATATGAAATGAATGCGGCTATATATTGGACATACAAAGCTATTTCTATTCAAACGCATCTCCAAACACTATCCTGTATGGTTGTTTAAAGGACAGTGTAAAGCCGTCAACAGCTCTATTATTGAGCACTTGGTTATTTCTGGTCACCGTGCTTCATGAGAGTCTTCTTTCAAAGTTATGCATGAAGTGGAGGCAAACATTTCAAAGCGAGTGCGTATTCGCCACCACATACCAGAAGCTCTGGCAATTCAGCATTACAAGCCTGCTTTTTGCGTTCGAAAAAGATACATTCAACCTCTAATTTTGCTTTGGTCGTAATCTCCTCAAGACAGGTTATTCATTTCTGTGTTTATTTACGACAATCCTATGGGCAATTTTTGATGACTTTGATTTGACTTTCTAGCCGTTATCACTTTGTGACTTTATCGACCGTTTTCGGTGACTTTGTATTGACCCATTAGTCATTGACGGATATATATTTTTTGTTGTAACTATGATAACGATGTACAGCTTTTGAAAATGATTCGTCGAAAAGTTTCCTCACTGAATTGTATTTATTAGTTTTCATTACTGTGTACTTGGCATTTACTATTTCTCAAAAAATCTACTACGATTATCGTTCTCGTGAACAGAATTACAATGCCATTTAGTGCAGTAGGATTCACGTCTGATTATTTATCTGAAGCTGCAAAGCAGTACTACTCAGTATAGGTAGAGCGGTGTCTGATTGGCTTGTGTACTACCTTGGTACTACCTGGTACCCTAACGTGTACATGAATGCAGAGGTGTTATTTAAAAGTAGACAACCATAGGCTGAATATTTATTATGCAACTTGTCAGTGATGTGTCTGGCTGTTTATCTCATAGGATCCACCTTCCTCACTACGTAATCGTGTGTGCATTTATGCCTTCGAAGATTTGAGCCAGAAAATTCACTGGCTGTTGAATTTCCTTAGGCACATGATGCTCTATTTTGAAACATTTCGTGTTATTGAAAGTGGGATACGGAATCTGGGTTAGATTAAATTTCAAATGATTTCACTCTACTTGACAAATCTCTATACTGTATCTATATTTGTACACCATTTCGCAGTAGGAAGTCATAGACGCTGAATCGCGTTAGAAGTGACAGTGGATACTTCCCCATGAGTTATCAGCCACCTTGTGTCTTCAGTCTCTACCTACCTTTCCACATATTAGATGGTGGTTTGCAGACGACAATGTGTTGTTGTGAATCCTAGGAAACACTGAATATTATGGAGGAGGATCTGCCACTGTGATGACGAATTTTATGTACGAACATACTTGTGTACCTGTCACGGTCCACATGCCTTACATTCCCTCTCCCCTTCTATTGATTTAATTTAGTGACAGTATTAAATGATTTCTTGAACGAAGTGCAAAGTAAGTTGATTAATTCTTAGAGCTTGTGAATTGTCATTTGTTGAAGGATATCACCGTCAGCCTTTTAACGCATGGCGTACCTTTCGCTGAATAGTCCACGAGTGTTTCTGCATAGCCATCATCGTTATATCAGAATAACCCGAGCTAGGAAGCTAGCACGCTAGGAGACTGACCATAAATATGAGGGAGAAATTCGCATATGTCACCAGTACAAGATGTATGTGACACGCTCACCTCTGTCATTTCGGAACTTCTTTATCCCGCCACACCATGTTCATTCGTCTCTTGCAAGTTCTTTTCACTTAGTGTTGCTACTTATGGGTGTGTGACTTGTTTCAGAGATGACTCTCCGTTCTGTATATGGTAACAATATTTAGTGAGTATGAATATAGCTTGCACGACTTTCAGAAGGGAAGACAATTCCCTCTCATTTTGTGTTTCAAAATCACTCGAATTATCGCCTTACTGTCCCACATCTGCGAGATATCAGCTTTCGACTTGTATAATGATTGCCTCATCCAACAGTTACATTTGCCGTTCGAGCGTCATTTTATCAGCCTTATCCATGCCGCCTGTTCACTTTTGCAACTCTCCGAATGGCGTATTCCAGCTTTTCGAAATAATGGAAATTACTACGCGGTAGATTTTTGTGTAATTATGTGGGAAGCCCATTTTAGTCTGTTTATTAGCAGTATCATTTACTACATAATGTTTCACTGCGTGAAATTTCTAGCAAACAGATTAAAGTGGAATTACAATCTACCACCATTTCCATGTTTCACTCCTATGCATGTGTAAAATCTTATTTTGTGAGGACCTAATGCCGTTTAATGCGTATGGATGTTTGGTGTCTGACTACCAGGGTATCAACTCAGCTGCTGGAGTCATTCTCATTTAACTTTCTAAAATGAGTGAATTTTACCTCCAATTATTATATGCTCTTGGCCAATTTAGCTGTTCAGCATTATTCCGATATCTGTGCGAGAACCACATCTTGAGTGCGAACAGCTTGCAGTTCAATAATTTTCGTGTGAATTCATATGAATGGAAATACTTGTGTCATTCATTTTGATCGTCACTCGAATCCCCAGTCATATGGATAAACATCTCTTGATGTGTTCCTCATATTGATAAATATTATGTCAAAACTGCTTTTCTATGAAAATAAATTTCGCCTTCCTAAGCTTTCTGTCACACACGATAATTTCTCTTCTTTCAAATAGTGACTTGATGCACTCTTCAATGTTGGACACAAAGGTGTTGTCATCATCATTGCAAAGAATATTTTTATTATTATTAACCGGTTTTTGACGAACCTTTGTCTCCATATTGTTATTTTCAGCCATAAGTGTTTCGCTTGGATGGATTAGGTTTTGCTGTGTTATGGATTTCCTGGACACATCCTCCTAACCAACGCTCGACATCAACCACATGCGTCGTTAGAGAATAATCGTGCTTACCAATGTTCATTTTCTGTGCATACAGCCATGTTGTGTTAATCATAAACGTTCATGTCACTGTTGGTTCAACTCTAATCCATGCTGTTGCATTATACTGAATCAGGTATTTCCGAATTACATCGACATGGTTTCATTTTCTTTGCATAGCACCTACATTTCACTGAACCATCTCCTTCTATACTTTTCCTGTATCAATTTTTCAGGAAGCACCACACTACACAACCGACTGTTGACATTTAACTGCTGTTGGGTGAGGATGCTCTCTATTAAATTTCTCACATACTATGTGAAAATATATTTTAACGATATAAACACTTCAGGTGCCTTGTCTTTTCTCCACTATAAACTCATTGAATATGTTATGTAAATTTCTGTCCAAGAAATTCAGAACCAAATCCATTCTTCAAAGATAAAGTAAATGCACGAGTTATGCGTACAATTCAAAACAAAGGACTTGTCTGAAATACGGTTCTTTACTAATAATGAATCATAAACTTCGAATCATTGAGGTGGTTGTGGGTTTATCGCTGTCAAAACACCTCACAGTGAGTACGTCAACAGTACGACAGCAAGGCTATGTTTAAGACAAACCATATTGGGAATATGTGGGACGCGCGTATGTGCCATCGATGGAGTAAAGAAATACATAACACAAACAAATGTTTAAGGTGGCATAGGTCATCAGGGAGAAACGAAGGGAATCCCAACACTCTCATCAAACGGGGAAGAAACTAATATCTAGCGATGTTAAATAATGAAAAAGATATGACTGGACAGAATTAACAGCCAAGTTGAGGATAGAGTAACAGTAACAAGAAACATGAGTTATGCTACTCAATAATATTAAGTAGTATATAGCAAAAGATGTACCTGTTTACCTTCATGAAACTCAAACTCTCACAACACATTTACTGGTGAACTATTTGTTACATGATTTTATATTATCCAACTGGGCCAATATGTTTCAATGAGGAGTGCGTCCGGCTGATTCTTCGATTTCAAGGAATACTCTACTGGCCGACATGAGTATTAAGTGATTACAATGCGGTGATCTTACTTTAGTATTAGGAAAATTATTTCGCCTATCGTTAGTGTTGGATCTACCTACTCTCAGGGATTTTAGTCGGTCACTCATATTCTCTCTCCGTTTTATGTGTCAACCACTAAATTAAAATGGACATTAATGCAAGGTGTAACCGTCCGTCAGTGATATTCTGTTGATAGTTGGAGCCAAAGCTGTAAGTATCAAAACATGTTTATCAACGAAACCCAATTACTTTTTTACAGCTTTGTAGAAGCTGACTCCAAGTTTTTATTTATCAGTACACTGCTGCTGGGTGAAAAAGAATCTGATGCTAATCCCATAGCGATTGCTTGTACTGAATTCCAGGTGGACTTTTGATGCTCACTCAGTCGCTCGCATTAAGTCTAGCTGCAGTGTACCTTAGCTGTTGAAACTGCAATACCTTCAAGCCATCTGAAAATGAGTCGGTGAGGGATGCAGGAATCATCGTTATTTCATCGATGTAAACTTTAGATAGGAGAGGTTGGGTAGTGAATTTCGCGAGTCACTATTCCAAGAGAAGTGTTGCGATGATCGGTACTTGTTGACTTTCATTATGAAGTGGTGGTTCAAGCGATGGAAGCCAAGTCAGATCGGTAGGTTTCCTTAGACATAAATTACAACTAGTGCCGAGAGTATTGAATGGTGATTGATGCTATCCAAAGAGTTTCAGTGGTCAAGTTAGGCCATATCTATTTGGATACTGATGGCCGTTGCAGCTGTCTATTGCTAAAGTGCTATATATAAGTGAGTCAAACACGAGCCGTGTTGTTCAGCTGCAGTGAACTGCATGCAAGCGAGGACATGCAATACGCCATTTTGTAACAGATCTATTACCTTGGGAATGCACGACAGTGCAGTTATTGGATTAGGGTTTGTAATGTTGAACCTTCCAACTTCTCTGTACGCTGGTGCTATTCTTCCAGGTTTCTGCAATGGAAGGAAGTATCCTCAGCGTAATGACATGGTAAACAGCATGCTGAGAGGAAACTTTAATGTGTCTGTGGCTGCCTTTATTATTTTATCATGTTTGCTACTGATAGCAATATTGACCGAAATCGGTTGTGATCATTGTTACATGTGCATATGTGTGGTCAAGTGTTGTATTCACACCAAACAAATGCTTAGACAGTTAACTCTACGAAATCTTTATGTCATCCACACTACCGTCATTGCAGTCTAAGTCACAATTTTCTCAGAAATAGATAATTGCGGTCTGCCAGCACACTACGGAGACAGGATTGCCTAAATTTTAACTAGACCTGGAATCGCTATTAGGATTTAAGCAAGCAAATTTCGCTTTGAAAGAAATTCATTGACGTAGAGAGTAACAATAAGAAATAATGTATTATAAGTTTTTTTTGGTGGTGGCTAACAGTGAAAACCTATAGCGAATTTCCTCCTGTTTGAACCTTGTCAGCTGGATTTACCTGCACTCCAGTGAATGATATTATTCCCACTGCTAGACACCGCTTAACACTTCTGTTCAAGATTTCGATATTGTCAAAATTGAATTCACGTCCATTGAGTTATCCACGTGCATTGAAATGAGTGATGAAATGTCGTGACTTTCTAAAGCCAATTGGTATTCATGTAAATGAAGACGTAGAGGGTTACCACGTTGTTCAATGTAGTGTTGATCAAAATTACCGCAGCTGCTTTTTTATATGATATTTGATTTTTTTTCTTTGGCTTTTGTGTTTTTTTGTCTGCATAACATGGTTTGAAGGAATTTTTTTGGTTTATGAGCCACACCAATTACAAGTGGTCTCAGTAATCTCGTCGTGATCCCTGATATATTCTTTTTGCACAGTTCGATGATCTATTTGTTGATTTCTGTAGATGACTTTGTAGTTGACGCTGCCCTAGATAGGCATCTCATAATGTTTCGTGGGTTGCCGTTCTTTATGACAGATATCAAGTAATTTTCTTCTTAAAGTTTTTGAACCGTGGTAGGTTCTCGCTATTTTGAATAAAGTCTGTAGGCAACTAATTTTGTGCGTGATTAGTTTTCTGTAAATCCAGTTTATCGACAGGTCAAACGGGATGGATACTAACTACTCAGTTTGTTCAGTAGTAGTGTACTTCACTAGTTGATGACACTTTTCTGTCAGAGATCACAACTTGCGATGCTGACCGGGTGATTGCTAACGTAAAGCTTGTTGACACTATAGTTGGGCAGTTGAAAAACCACACAGCTATGTGAAATGTCAGCGTAGGCTATACACTTTGTAAAGCATTTGTGAATTGATCATCTTATTAAAGGTCAGCATCTCTCCATTTCTTACCTACACCTAAGAAAATCTTCCTTAATGTCGTTTTATAAGAGTAGACAGTTGATTTGTTATCAACCAAAAGTGCTTGAGAATTTTCGACTTTTAGAATAATAAATAACAATTGTTAGCTGAAAAGTACTGAACTAATATTATCAGCTTTTTGTTGGATCTCTTCGTGTATTTAGAAGTAAACATTGAATTCCGTAGAATTTGTTGTTATTAGGAATATTTATGAGACAGTAGATTCAAAGAAGAATAAAATCTGAAGGTGACCCGAGTGTCTGAACTTAATTCGGTTATTTGATAGGTGTCAATAAGCAGGAAGCCAAGTCAGAGCTTATATATAGACTATCCTAAACTGAATAGCAACAGCTATCTTATTACACCCTGCTGAGTTATTCAGATAGCAGCATCATTTAGAACTGATGGTAACTATAAAAACCTTCATGAATGCGCAACCAATCAAAATGTACAAATTATCGTTCACTGTTCAACACTAAATCTGAATTTTGATTAACGCTGTTTACTTTATCCCATTAACTCAATTCACTTGACACTCAAATAACTGATTTTCAAGGTGACCGGCAACCAATCAAAGGGGTAAACAACGTTCTGACCGATAGCAAGCTGTACAGCCAACACTGAAATTAATTTTGAAAATCTGTTCCAGCATGCATCCCCATAAGGATGTCGAAAAGTAAGTACTTCACAAGTGTCATAAACCAATGATAATATTGTAATCGTTGTGGGTGGTTTTTGACCTTTCGTGTCAACTTCCAAATACATTTCCACAATTACCGCAACTCAAAACAGATCTTGATGGCGATTGGTTAGGAAGAACAGTTTGTCATAGTTTAAGCCGAACACAACTGATGCGTGGCCGACAACTCTTTGGTGACTGTAAAACAATCGTGCGTTTCGATCTCGCGTTATTCTTAACTGTGGTACTTGTGGATTATTCACTTCACTCTGTGGCATTAGTGCCTAAACCAATAAGATATTACAAGACTGCAATAACTTGCCCTTTATCAGGAATCTCAGTTGTCAACATAACTATAAATCATGTTTCATAGTGGAAAATACGCTAAAGAGATTTGAATCTTGTTCAAGGTGAAGACATATGACACTTCCTCTTGCAGAAAAAATAGGATGTTAAATACATAACCTGACAGTTGACATAAAAGATGGATGAAATGAATCTGAAAATGAATTATGACTTAGTGACTCAATGGACGAAGCACGTGAGATTCATTGTGAACAACAACTTACCAAATTTCAGACACTATCACCATCAAGGATCCTGGAATGAAGATCGATTCAACAGAGGTGTGGGTAAAATGCATGCCCTTGAAAGTGTACTTCAATTGGTATCCACAAATGAAATAAGGAATTGTATTGAACGACCTAGTATCTGTTAATCTATTCCTCTAGAACATCATATTCAAGAGCATTATAGAAAATGATCTGAAATTTCCACTTCGGGGTGTGCTGGTCGACACTGTGAGACATTTCATACACATAAACGCCTTACAGACGAACACAGTGAGTAATACAGTGCTCAATTTAGTGTCTTCTACTTGAAAAATCCCATGGCGATGGTGAAGATGAATGTTATTCATTGGCATATCACAGATGATCAATCCTTCCCACCGGTCTCATCTACTCACCTGGAACTGTCAAACAAGGCATGTTAATATTTTATGAACTTGTCAGTAGAAATTGTCGTCCAGCGTTCTGTTTGTCCACAAGCCTGTACTGCTGTACGCTCGTTTGCGTGGGGGTACGTGTTATTCTAGAGTTTCACACGCCAGGTAGTGCAGTGATTTGAAATAACGAGCGATTCATGAGCTTTTGGCGTGGTACGAAATCATTTTAACGATAAGAGGGAAAATGAAATAAGCTGGTTTAGATGATCATTCATTGAGAGGTTTAAAATCACACTCCTGTATCTGGGCAGTATGTGCATAATTTCTTAGGCTGTGGCACCATTCGTTGTCAGAATATTGTTGCGAACTTAATCAGGTTGTCATTTTTGTGTGAACTTCACTTTGTTTCTGGTCACCTAGTAGGGCGTCGATTAAAAGCATCACATATCACTTTTCCAGTTAAAACGAAGTATTCTAATAATCCAATGATCCATTTCGAAAAAAGTTGTGTTCACATGGAAAGAGAATGGTTAGCTTTTCTATTTGGTTTGAATTCTGCAATGTGATAAGTGGTTGCAGTGCAACCTTGTTTATTTATTCATCTAATATCTGTACACCTTTTGGTGTTATTTTCTGCCAATACTTACAAGCCATTAAGTTTTTCTGATGCAAGCTGTGAAACACCTAATTTCTCAAATGGTTTTGTGAAATACGCAGTATAGTATACTGCTATTTACTGTTTAAGTCCTCTTAAATTTAAATAGGATGCATCATCACTAGTGTGACTGCCCCATCGAACAAACCTTTATGATTGCCAAAAGTGGTGTGTACTTTGCTTACATCTAATCCTTTGAAGTGAATTTAGGTTTGCATAGCCAAAAATTTTTGAAAGCCAAGAAATAAAAGATCTCTAAACGTCAGTAACTCTATAGTGGGAGACTAAGGTGAAATGAGAAGTGTAGCATAAAATTTAACTTAAACTAGTGAGCAAATAAACCCACGAATTTGAATGTCTATTAATAGCTTATACCTCAGTCACCTTCGCTGACATATCATCCCGGTAACTGTCATTGGTCAACGTATTTATTGTAGCACATACGTTATAATGAGGGAAAGGTTACCCGGATCTACTAACAACATGATATAAGGGATCTGGACCAGATGGAACATCTGGTCCATTAAACCTAGACAATACCTACACCTTTTAGTTTCTCGAGAAAGCTTACAAGGAAATCATTGATAGAATTAACGACAGTTATTTTCACCCAATAGACAATATGCAACTTTTTAGCCGCTGGTGAGTTTCAGTTATTTTGTTTCAGATTAGAAGAAACGAAACTTGTACCATATTTATGCATAAGTTTAATACACAGGTAATTTATTCTAATCCAAACAAACAGAAATGAACAGAAAAATAATCACAACTAGTCAGCGTTAGAGTTCACATACCTATCCACGACCGCATTTATCAGCACGGTTAGTGGTTTACTAATTGCTCTGCTAACAGCCTTTAAAGTCCCGCGCAATATGCAGCGTAGTCTTTCTCCGGAGTCCAAGACAATAAGTGGGAATAATAAGTATCGGCAAAACACAGGAGTTAAAAACAAGAGTCATGAGACTGAAGAAATTTACATACGTCTTTTTCACTTCTTAAGCTAGAATTAATCATCAGATATCTGGAACGATTGAGTATGAGGCCATTTAGGGAAGAACAGTGACCAATTTCTGTTAAAATGTTATTAAACTTAGAACAAACTGAGGAGATGATCGGCATGGATACTGCGTAGTTAACAAAGTAAACTTTGGTTGAGGTTGGTAATTCATGCGAAAAGAAAGAGGAAATTAAAGGAGAAACGACGACATACCGAGTCACACTGGCTTCACTACGTAGCAATGTAGAGCGCTTCCCTTCCTATACAGTGAACTGTTTCCTCTCAGAAAAATAAGAAGTAAGCCAGTTTCCAGTCCACGACTGAATGTGATTTCTGGCAAGCTTGCTTAATGTACTGGGTAAAGAGACGGAGTCAAAAACAGAGTGATGCAGTACTATTTACTAGCAGACCTTTCAAGCATAAATTATCGCTTGTTATAATATCAGAGTGATCACAAAACTTCTTCGTTGATTTATATAGCTCTGTTAAATTACATTCTTTGATTTTATTAGTAGTCCGAATTTCAAAATACCAGGATTAGCGCTGTTATTCCAACTGCGTATCATGATTCGAGGAAAAGTCAGATGCTAAATAAATTATCATTCCATTGTCACATCTAGACGTGGAGTTTCATAAAAGTGTGACAACTTTCAAAAAACTTTTGAAGTGGTGCTAAAACTCACTACGTAATAAGAAATCTGTACTATGAGCAAAATTATGGTTCAGAACAAAGTAAACATATTATTAGCGTTATTATTGCTAGAAAGAATAAGCAACAAGGAACTCTGACAACGAACCAACCAAGAGGCTATCACCCAACGAATATGCAGAGGAAAGTGGAGATGGATTGGATTGTGAATACACTGAGAAGACCGGTTGGGGACATCAAGCGTCAGGCCAGGCCGTAGAGTGGAATCCAAATGGGAAACGACGAGTTGGGCGTCCGAGAAGAGGCTGACATGGAGGAGATCATGTGTGGAAGAAGTGAAAGCTTGGGGGGAGCAGTGGCGCCAGGTTGAAAAGACTGCAGAGAAGAGAGTACAATGGAGGAGTGCTACTGAAGCCCTATGTTCCACTAGGAACCCAAGAGAAAAATAATAATGATCATTATTATTATTGAGAAAGCATATTCAATATGAAATTACATTCTACCACATTGCCCAAATTCTACTTTAATATTAACGTTGTCAAGCTCGAAATTTGGCGATTTCATTTGGTTATGAGTCAGAAATACACCGACACATATGGACATACCACTCAGATGCACTTAACATCTACTTAATTTTTAACGGACTTGTGGAGTTTCTTAATCTCATGTTACACATCAAGACATACTTGAGAATACATCCATTTTTGTCAGCAAAATGATCTTTCTGTTCATAATTGAACGACGTCTTTTGTGCTTATTAGAAAACAGGTAAAACACTAAAAGCTGTCATGGATATAATTTGTGGGAATTTCGAGTATTATAACGACATTTAATAACTGTCATCCCTTTCATCATGTTTCACTTCTTACGTATGATGTTGAAGAGAAGAGTTGATGGTTCACTGGATTGGTCACTCAATCTATCGTAAACCAGTCTAGACTGGACACTTCACTAACTTTAACAGTTGGGTACTTCTTAATACAAAAACAAATCTCATCCAGAATTCGCGAAGTCTGTTCAAAATATAATCTGGATGGTGAAACTGAAACTCGTAGAACACTGTTGGATAATGCATTCTCCAAAAGAATTATTGCTAAAAACTGAGCGAAAATAAATATTTCACATCCAACTACACTTCATGAGAAAATGATAATGAATACGTTAGAAATCCGAGGGGATATCACAGATGAAGTACTGAACAACTGTCAGTCGAAGTGCATCAAGAATGTTTTCTGTTAGTCCACTCTGACTCTGGTATTCTGTGGCTGTCGTTTGATTCGACAATGTGTGAAACACAAGCTGTCCATATCCATCTGTATCTATAAATTCAAATGCTGATGAGTAGCAGACTATCTTGGATGGTTTAAGTAGAGCTTCCAGTGACGCATTGTTCAGCAGTTCCAGTTCCGTCAATCAAAGGTAAGCGAAGAACAACGATTTCGTCCATCTGTGAACACCGTATGCATTTATGTCATCAAGTTTATTATGATTCATCTTTTAAGGTAATTTACAGAGCTAAGTTGAACAACACGAAAGGTCTATATAGTTATCACTTATGTATTGCTGAAGCATTAGCTTTACATAATCCAAAGCCTAAACTGTGTTGAAAATCGTTTTGTTAAATCTCTTTCTCTATCTTGTCCTTAAGAGTGTATCTATTTTGTCAATCGTATTCGGCTTCACCTTGTATATTTCAATTCGACGACCATCAATTTACACTTTTTTCATAGCACTTGAATTTAGTTTCACCATTCGAAATCAATTCTTCTATTTTTAAATGGGATCTTTTTCTACATGTTGTATGGGAATCGGCTTTGGTCACTTCAGACTAGTCTACTCCACTGATTATTTTAGTTTGTAAGTAAGCATAGAAGTATGATTGTGTCAACCTGACTGAAATCACTTCCAAGACTCGAATTTATTTATGGTTATCGGATGTTTAAACCTTACCTGGTTAAGTAGTTCACTAGTTACTGGGCCGTCCTAAGCCCGGATAAAGAGGGAAGGTTGAGCAAAGAACCAACAACCCTACCCCCTTAAACCAATTCAATCGCTAAAGAAACTTCAAAGCATAAAGAAAATACTGACTGAGCAACTTTCTAGTTTATCTACCGAACATTTTTGTTGTGATCAATGCAACTGTACAGGTTAATCACAGAGTCGCTGAAAAGAATATTTCTTCTTTGATTTCAATCTTTTTCTTCGTATTCATGAATATAGAGATAGGTTTCGTTGTATAAAAATCAACAGAAAATATTCACATATTTGACAAGTAAAAAAAGCAAAAAAATGAACAAGCATGAACTGACCGTTTAGCAATAATGACAGGCCTCTGTTGCATTAATCAAACATAAAGAGCGTTGGAAGATAAAGCACTTTACCACTGGAAGTATGGAATAAGTTGGTAGTAGAAACCAAGAAAACGTCAGCGAGAAATCGGTTGAGTACCTCAACCTCCTGTTGGAGTAAATACAAAAATTCCCCAGTCACGGATTTATACTTAACCCTTAGAAATGATAATCATATAAATCAAACATCCTTATTTACTTTCGAAACACTGAAGTACTTATCCTTTGAGTTCACATTTGGTTCTAACATTGTGCAAAAACATCAGATTCAGTAGATGAAGAGACGAAATCCTTCGATATTGCTCTTAATTTCTGTTGATTAAACCTAGTCTGTTCTCTATCATCAATTCGTCTTGGCGAATTAATGAAAGGACAAGAGGGAAACGTGCAAACTTCCACAAGAGTAGTTTATCAAGTTTCATAAAGATGTGATAGATATTTTTTTTAAAGTATGAAGTACTTCTGTAAGGAATGAACTGCTTTTATTTCCTTGGACTTTTACATTTTTAAATAAATGTTCAGTAAAAGTAAACGATTCCAGTCCACAGTAAAGTTAAAGTGATAGTCACTTGGATTTCTGAGTCATGAAAAATTAACCCTTTAATTCAGCATTTGATTTAAAAAGTTGAAGTATTACAAGATTTTGAAGACCAATGCACTAAAATATAATCCATGTTATTATATGTTATATTATTTCTGACTAGTGTAATTAAGCTATCAAACCACTAAAACGTAAGTCAGGTAAAACTCAAGATCATAGGATCAGCCATTTGCTTAGATGAAATCTCTTACTGGCAGTTTGATAGTGAGCAAAATGTTACTCGAAACATATGCTGTTACGAATTATCAACCATCTATGTTTATGCAAAAAATATCTTGTTAACTTTCTCCGATAGGAAATGGTTATCATTTGTGTAACTTATAAGACTGATGGGTTGCTAAATAGCCTGCAGATTTAGTCTGCTCTTTAGAATGTTTGACGCTTCCACTTTCTTACATTTACGATTGTTTAGGCATTTTCGTTTAAGCAATAATACTTATACCAATGCGAATAATGATGATAATAATAGTAATAATATATCTAAATTACAGGTCCAGAAACGTAACCAGTAAAGCAGAAGATCTAAGACAAGAAACCGGATACATTAAGGACACCTTCGTTATCGGCAGTTACCTTCCTAAATACAATAATAAATTCCTCAGGAATCGTAAGAAAAATATGACTAATATAAATAACACGTGTGGTAATAGTAGTAATAACAATGTTAATAATAATATTGGCGATACTTTGAAAAGAGAATTCAAAACCTCTACAGTATAACCTTGCAAAGAAGACATCTCAGAGATATAAAGTGGGATTCTCAATGAGGCCGAGATTAGTTAGACTGGTATTTAAACCTACATACTCATTTAGAAATGAGCTTTATAGGTTAAAAAATCCTACTGATCCAATTAGGCAGAATAAGTTAGCTTAACAAATCCATTACAACGATTTCGAGGTCAAATACACTGATCAAAGTAGTCATCCAGGGTCAATTAGTCTATCCGAGCACAAAAACCTAGCTGGATCAAAACTGGTAGATCCTAGTAAGATATGAAATTTGGAAAAACGCTCCGCCAATAGCTATGCATTCTGGTGCACACAGCTGTACAATAGGATGGGACATAGTGAAAATCCTTAGAACCAACCTAGCGATGTGGAGGGAGAGATTGACAACCGAATACTTTTTTATCGAATCATCATGAAATGCATGCAATAGAAATGATTCTGTACCTGTTCCAGATATATAGAGAGTTCCACTACATTTTCATCATAATGAATGAGAGAAGATTAGAATTAAATAAACGATAACGTCTCAAGTTTGTGGAGTTGTCCTCATATAAATATGCACTATAAATTTAGCCCGAAACGTAATCCTGTAAATGATAATATTCCACCACTGTATTACATATTATGAACCAACTAAAATCAAATTACATTTTACTACAGCAGTGAAGTTTTATGCCTATATTGATACAAAATAGTTTGTAAAATGGAATGTGATATTTCGTCTATTTCTGTGTCTCTGCCAACTGTGAAATAGTGAGTTGGTTTACCGATATTCAATATCTCGTATTGTGATGCAACCTATATCAGCAAGGACTGTTTGGGTATCTTTGATGTTATGGCTCAGATTCAATCAAATGGGATGTGTGTAATCCTGATTCCTTTGACAAAAAACTTTTATGTTATTAATAACTTTAAACTCCCATTAGTGCGTTTATTTATTTCTAAATTTCCCTTATCACTTAGTTTCACTTTCACTACTGCCTCCAAATATAAAAAACTAAACAGACTGATGGATAAACGCGAAAATTGCCATAATTTTAGCATAGTTCCAGGAGATTTTTTTCATTGTCAAGCATGTAGCATTCAACGTTGTGTATCATCATGAAGCCAGGGATTAGGTTTAATCACTCATCATATATTTTGGCGTTGAGTTTGAGAATTGGCTAGTTATAGCTGCTGAAAAAACCTGTTTAGTTTTGTCAAAAGGTATAAAAAACACAACTGGGTTTTTCGAGAGTATACTAAGGATATTTTTAAGATAAAAAACAACATGAGATGTTCGTATTAAAATGACAATTCACTCAGACTTCCAAAACTACTCAGATACCAAACCACTACGCATTTAAGCAAGGAAGGCACCACTGGAAAACCCATTTTCACACCAAAAGAAACAGGCAACGACTTCCGAATAAGTAAGAAGGTCAGCCAGTCACTACCAGAGTAGCACCTTTAATTACTATGTAACGGTTCAAGTTACTGCACGTCACATCACCACATGAAGGTAGCAGGTAACATAGTGAAAGATAATTAAGTTAGGAAGAAAGTAACCAGAAGATAACACTTAAACGTCAAAGTACAAGTGGAAGCTCAGTGCACTCGTAATTCAATAAGAAGTCGGACATTACGACGGCATCATGAACGGTATTAGTTGACAAAGATCAAGAGGGTCATTTGTATCAATGCTGAGATCTCCTTGGCCACTAACCAACCAGAGCTGATCGAACTTCCCAAGTATTTGAAGCGGTCAGTTTGCTCAATCAATTCACTCCCAGTTGTCAGACGGATTTATATCACATGATAACTGTTGACGCCGATCAGTTCAGGATAGAAATTTTGCATCCAGTCAATCAGGATCTCATCGCAAGTACTTTCAGGATATCCATAAGACACTGAATCTTCACCTAACAATATTGTGTCATGTTTCTACTGTGAGTCTACTAAAGAATTTGTTTTGATAAGGTTGATAACCGTAAAGTCAGACGTGGAGACGGAAACTTTCACGAGCGAATGTGACAAAACTGAGTAGGAATGTAGAGATTGGACATCCTTGACAAATATCATGTGGCATATACAACTCATCTTATACCTCACGATGGGCTGCAGAAAGCCATCTAGTATGGTATGGTGGTTTACTAACCTACCACTACTATCAAAGACGCACAATGTCATAAGACCTCCTAAATGATGAAGTCAAATTTCACCTTCAAATCAATAAATGTAGTTATTATTGGTTGGCAGTAGGTGTGTCTTCAAAGAAGTGGAAGACGATGAAGGTCTAGTCGATTCATCCACAACCAGACCTGAATCCTGAGCGCTTTTCTCGTTCCGAGATTCAATTGGGTGTCTAATGATGATAGAACTAAAAACTTCACACACTCTTAGTTTGACTTATTCCCCTGTGCTCATCACAGGAGGATTTCTCTCTTTTCTTGAAAACCAAGAAAATCAGTCATTGAAATTAATCGTAGTGTATCATATTTTTTTCCTGTTCGACAGCTATCACTTCAGTTAGTATGACCAAAACTCCACATTATCGTATTTTTGGTGAAAGTGCATCAAGCCTTAATGCTCTTCCTCGTTTCAAGTTACAGCGTTTTCAGCTTCTGTAAGATTTGAAGGTTGTACACTGATATTATATTCAGGATACGTCTAGGTAACGAGGACACAAACAGTAACTGGTGGTCACTTATTCTGTTAGTTGAAGTGTTTTGCTTATTGTCTTGGCTGTCCTACTTGCGAGTGACTCGCGGACTCAGTTCACAAACTGGGAGAGACTTGTTGATTTCAAGTTAGTATTCAGCACGAACTTAAATTGATTGGAGAACCATTGCTGAGGAGTCACATACTAAAATGAAACACCTGTTCAATGCTCCCAGTTTCTCAATGGTTCTCCAACTGATATCAGTCCATGATCCATACCAACTTGGAATCGTGGATTCATCTTCCCCCTTAACAGTGTAACTAACCAATGGCTTTTGCAACTCATACCATTGATCAGTGTAAACAACTGTCTATCGGTAACTGTCACCACTGGCTTCTCCGTCTCTTTCACTATCGTTAACAGCACTTCTCACAGTTGTTGCATAAACTCTTTGTCAGTCTATATTTGAGCTGCTTTCGCTCATCATTAAGCTTTGAGCCCACAGGAATGCATTCTCAATCATGCACTAGTTCGTCTGAAGCTACTGAGGTCTACTGTCACTTTCTAAAGGTTTTTGAGGGTTAGATACTGTTTCTATGGCTCTACACACCCAGATCTGAACCTCTGACCTACAGTGAGAACATAAACAGTTTCCGATTGAACTCATCTCCCACCTAACTCGATCAGTAATCAGTAGATACAAAGTCAGAGATGTCGTTGATATTACACGATGTAGTTGATTAGCATACAGGCGAATTTCAACTTGGATCCACTCGAGCTGCCCACCTTTTGTCTTTGCAGTTAGCTCTATATCTACGCCCGCAATATCGTGAGAAATAGCCAACGAGCCTTCAGAAACACGGAGGGTGAATTTTTAAAGCTAACCATATCAGTCGATTAGTGTTAAGTGAATAACGAAACTTGGTTACCATATGAATGTTTCACAAGCACAGTACATGTCTCTGATTTAATAAGCCAGCTTTTCGCCAGTAAAGCATGTTCTCCAACACAACCGAGGATATCAACATTGAAATCTTCAATATGTAATTCGGAGCAGAGTTTGAGGAGAATATGGGTGCTCTTTTGTGATATTAAGGTGTTATCATGAGCATCAAAATGGGGAGACTAGAGGCAATGCTACAATGTTCAGAAAGGAACGAAGATTCGAAGACAATGACGCTGAAGGTTTACGTTGACCAGAATGGACTTGAGTGCTGGTGGAATTATGAGGGGGATCCACACTTTCCAACTACCCACAGTATGGAAAACTACTTTTTCATGAATTGTCTGAAAAATAAAATACATTAGTGAGAATGGTTTTAACAACCTAAGTTTGTGACCACAAAGTCTACAGGGAATCTGCTTGAGGTCGGCCATACGGGCCAGGAGCTTCCAAAGAGTTCAATGTGCATCCCGAGGACTAGAAGCATAAGTATTGATGGCAGCGAAGTACCACAGGGTAGGGAGGACTTCACTATTTTTCGCGCTTACCTTTACCAACCCATCCTTTCTACAAGGGACTACAATACCGGTATGGACTGTTAGTCGTCTGTGTTGCACACATTACTGTTGTTACACCATTTAAAGTCAACAGTAGGACTTCACCTCTAAGCTTCCATCATAAAATAATCTCGGATGACAACTGCTTTCAGCTTCACTGATATTCGACAGACATTCCTGAGAGAGTAGGACATCAAGGAGCAAAGGTGACGACTAGTACAGTTTGTCGGGTCATTGTGAAATACAAGCACAACCATCCCTTATAAGTCATAACTATCGATCGGAGGTCGTTCACTACCTTTAAATACTAGACATCCACCAACCAAAAAGAATACCTTAGATTAAACAGTTACTCACAGGTTTGCTTGTTGTCCTGCTTTTGAAGTTACTTAATATGTTTTTTAGTCGAAAAATCCCCATTATGTCATAAAAGAAAAGACGTTTATCGAAGAGTCATTTTCAGCGATATCATGCTTAAGCTTTACAGTCACATAAATATTCTATGCACATAGTAACAAAAAAGGAATGTTTCATGAAATATTCTGAACGAAGTTCAGATTTGATTACAAATTAGGATATTGGAAAAAGAATCAAACTGGGGGAGCTACGGAAATCAGTTCATATTTTGAAGTCTGAATTCCGCCTTTAAAATAAATTTTTCTAGTCACTTGAGTTGCAATTGACATGGCCTATAAGAACATTTATACTTCCGAAATCTTTTCATTCAGATCTCACACATTAGATTCCTTTACTTCTATAATTCTGATTTCTCTTTACATTCAGCAGTCCCTTTCACCATATCAGATCATTTAACTTAGTAACAAAGTATTCCTTCAGTTTTGATAAGTCTTCTTCTCACTACTATTTCAAACATTACATACTTCTTTTTCCGATCTCCTGATTTGTAACTAAGTCCTAACTCCGCTCAAAATGTTTCGTGAAATATTCATTTTTTGTTATTATATGAATAGAATATTTATATGGGATTGTACAGCTTGAGAATGATTTTGCTGAAAAGAGTGACTCTTCGCTAAGCGCCTTTTATTGAATAGTATGTTTTTATCACATTCAATTTATAATGGACTGTGATAATTTCATAGGAGGTCATTTACTAGGTAGAAAACAGGCAACTTACATCCAATAACCGTTTTGTCAACTTAATCTCTATCACTACTGTGATGCTTTGAAAAATGTGAAGGGTAACTAGTTTAGTCAAACGACGATGCATATATCTTAGATCGGCAGCACCGCTGAATTCTGGATTAAGAAATTTAGATGCTGTCTAGGAAACTACTAGCACCATGGTTTTTGGATTTCTGGCAATAAGTTGCGTGCAATGCCAAGGCTATTTATGCTCCCACTCACTGCTGATTTAATGATCTAAAGATCAGTCCTCAGTGATGAAGACGTTTTATTTAACGGCTTTTGCAGACGATCTGGTAGAATGCTTGAATTTCGGGTTGATATTCATCATGCACTGACAGCAGTTGAAGAAACATTGGAGACCTGGGATCACTGAACGGGTGTTTCGTCCTAGTATGGGACTCCTCAGCATTGCACACCCACGACGTCACCAAGAATCGAACCAAGGATCTTCAGGTTCCGCCGCCAGCACGTCACCATTAAGCCGCTGGGTGTGTCAAGTGGTCCATATTTCCTACTGGTAAGTTCACAATACGGTGTGACCTCTATCCAGTGACAAGTTTGGTCCCTGGAGGGGTCACGGATGTGCACTGCTGAGGAGTCCCATACTAGGACAAAACAGCCATCCAGTGATCCCAGGTTCCTAGTGGTTCTTTAACTGATGTCAGTCAATGGTAAATACGAACCTGAAATCAGTCAATAAATCCCCACACACCTCCGAAGAGAATGGTTGAATCTTTGAAACCTAGTGACCCTTTTCAACAAAAATTTGTGATGCAGATAAATCACGAAATTTCTCATTACTATCTAATTCCTAAAAGACTATTTTACCGATGATAGTGAGCAGATCGTATTGCTCACGGTAGTACTAAGATCTGTGATAGAATTATACTCTACCAATTCGCCTAAATTCTCTCTACACTGTCTGTTCACCCGATTTCTTTAGAAGTCTAGGCAGGTTTCCAGACACGTCACAACTGCAGCAAATTTTCAGGAAGGCATAATTCATAAGGGTTAGGGGTTTTGAATGTATTACGAAATCGCAAATGGTTTCGGCAGGTACATTCCGAAGTAATATTATTTAGGTATGCTTCATACTTTTAATGAAACAACAACATCATGCTTCATACTAGCTTCTGATTCATGTTTCAAAATAAAATTTACGCACTCAAGTGTTTTTATATGTCGAGGAATGATTATTAGGCATTCCAGGCTGTTTCAAAAGGGTAAATCCCGTAATCATCTGGTGAATAAGAGTTTGGATATCGAAAAGGAAATGAATGACAACATACTTAAGCAACCAGTCGACTATGGCCTTTGTTTCATATCATCTAAATTAGCGAATTTCAACACGTTACAGACAAATCATAGAGTTATGAAAACTCATGTATAATATTGCAAATAGATTCAAATCAAAAAGAATAAATTAAGTATTAAAAAGCTTGTAATACTGATGCACAAAATACTTGCGAAATGTCTGAATTTTGTAATGTGAAGTGAACTACATGGATTACAACAAACCAGTAAAAAAAATCCTCAACATTACAGAATTGTTTTAATGTGAAAGATCAAAAGTTGATTGCATACATCGTGTGTGTATACTGCAGTAAACCTTTAATGAACTTCCACTTACTAAGCAATTATCAAAGCTTAATGAGAATTTGATTAACCTTGATTTATTGTAGTGGCTAAGAGACTTCTTGTGTAGTTAAAAATATGTGGAAGTAAATACGTAAGTCGTACGGAAAAGCAGGTGTCTACTTGTGTATTTGAGCACTTCACGTGAAATGTCCATTAAAGTAGGATAGACTAGAAAAATGGTTAGTGTGGTCTCATCTAGACGTATCACTAGTCCACGAAGTCTGTGACAGCTACTCTGCGCTGTGTATGGAGGTGTTAACTGTCTGCCTAGGATAGTCAAGCTGACAGTAGTCAATGCTTAGGGACCTTCGGTGAAGTGGCTGAAAGTCGTTTACAATCGAGCAAATGTACTGACTATTTGATGTCTTCTTAAGCTTGATCATTTTCAATTATCTTGATTCTCAGACTTCCTATCCTCTCATTCATCTTTTTCTACTTGGATAACGGTCTTTTTCTATTCACTTATTCTGCAAATAATACTTTAAAGTGTGTTAACATGAACCGATGCATTGTGTGCGGAATTCTATATTGATTTTATCTATCCGTCAGTAAATGTGTATACGTTAAAATTCGAATGAGTCATTAGCGGCGAATAAGGTATGCTGTCAATTAGAGGGGATAACATAATGTATCGATACCTATTATTTAAAATAACCACTGCGAACTACCACGGAAAGGTCACAATGGACTTTAGACGAATGGTGAAGATATGTAGTACGTTTGTAGTGCATCTTTTTTGGGGGGGAGGGGGAGTGCTAGTTTTGAAATAAATAAACGTGCAGAATATCCGAATAATAACTAAAGAATCTTTTACTGCATCGACGAATGACCTTAGTTCTCTAAGTTTGTTGAAGCGTATAGGCATCCACCCGTTGATATTCGCCATTTTCAAGTCTTCTTTATGCTGGTCAGTAGCGACCAGCTTAGGGTCTCTGGCTTAGCCAATAATAGACGCATACGTTGACGTAAACTATTCGAAAAATGTGGTGTATTTGCGCTATACATTTTGAACAATCTGATCTCACATTTACTTGTTATGGCATATAGAAAACTCCAAGTGGGGGAAGAACAAATATGATACGAAAAAACTCAATGGTAAGGCTTAGCGTAAAGACAAATTGCTTAACACATACAATCGGGGGTGGGGGTGGTAAATGCCTTTATGGCTACTGCCTCAACAAACTTAAGTATAAGCCCCTGAGAGTTTCTATGCAAAATTGTAAAGGCTGTTTTAATATCAGTCCAGTGACCTTTATCAACGATATGTTTTGCAATGAATGATGATAGTTGTCCGACACCTGCGCTTATCTATGTTTGTGCTTTTGTAGCCATTTTATTACATATTCGCCTACCCTCAAGCGTATACCACGATTAGTCCTCCCTATGTATGTTTGTCCACACACACACATAAATTTATCAACGCAGTGAGGTGTGACGCAATCGTTTATGCCCCGTTAAAGTCTACGTTGAAGCAAGTGTTCGGCCTTCCCAGCTATGATAAGCTTAGATGCATAGTACGTCTTGCTAACAGTAGACCTTGACCTCCATTTCTTCGAAACAAAGTAAAGATTAAGTTTCATTCCTGGCTGATTTTCGCAGCGGTTTATAAACTTCAGTGGATATCCATTTTCCACTAATGCTTCCATTAGTATTTTGATATCATCATCTACTGAGTCTTCTGTACAAATACGTTGGATCCTTTTAAACAGGCAAGCTACCAAACCTCGCTTGTGTATTTCTTATCATTGAATCCTTTCATGTTACATTTGTCCTTCCCCACTTCCAGTTTCCATGTATGCCTTAACAAGTAAATGTGTGATTAGATTGTTTGAAATGTATAACGCAAATACATCACATTTTTCAGATAATCTCCGTCTTGTAATTGTGTTATCCAAATTCACAAAAAGGACTAGTTGTTTCTGATAAGTTAGCATCCTTTCCCTAATAGAACCTCTGAATCTCTGAATAATAAACGAACTGTTTGTTTGAGTACTTCTTAACACATGTTTTCTGATTTGCCTTTTGTTAGTAGTACTTACATGTAGGTAAGGTACTGGTTAGTTGGATACTAGCGTAGATTGATTTAAGCACGGCTAGTGTTAGACATCAGTAACACAAACAAACCAGCCTTAAACGTTCACCTGCGCTTATTCGATGGGATATTTAGCACTGTATGTCACGACAGTGCTTTAAAGCTGTAAAAAGTACTCACTTTGTGCCCAGGAAAAGACTTCAGATTCTAAGAACTAGTAAAACGAAATCAAACAAAGTGACAAGACTATAAATCTTGTTCATAAATGAGTTGAAATTATTCTTTTTTCAACAAAGAGGAACATACGACAATTTGATCAGAACAGTTACATTCATTTATAACTAATGAAGGTATGATATGTTTTCACTTATTTGAGTTTTGTAGATGACATTTCGGTAGGAAGTCAGAAGAAAGTTAATAATGCTTCAGTCAATAAATGTTTAGTTAACTACTAATTTTTGTAAGGTTGTTACCGCCTGGAACTCTTCGTTTGAAACATGCAGCAACGAATGCTTTCTTATTCATATTCGAAATAAAGTTTGATCAGTTAACTGATTTTTATGACCAAGTAACCCATACTTTTCATTAACTTGCCTTGACGAAGTGTGACTTTTCTTTATCATAAGGCAGGTTACAGCTATATTTTGGTATTTCTTTATACGTAAAACGATACTTGAACAGCATCCAAGACAATAAAAATGCACTAAATGGTCAAATAAAGCCCACTTGTAGAGTCTTCTCTCTAACCGAAAAGCCAAATTCTGAAAATTCTATGTAGTAAGGTCCTTATCTGAATATTCACAAGAAATACTCACTACTTGAATGGATTATTTAATGATCATGTGTGTACAAAATACATTGTAAGTATAGAATGAAAAAAGTTATCATGAAAGTTTACAACTGATATTCAAAAGACTTGTTCTCAAATGCTTCATTTCTACGAGAACGCAAATGCGCATGGAACTTTATAGCTTGTATTTGAACCATAAGTTTTAGGACGAAAAATCCAACTACGGACTCAAAGATTATGAATATGAACTCAATGATGTGAACAGTCCTCTCAAATGATGACAATATCATATGTGGATTGAACAGCAGGAAAGAAATAGCTGGAAGCTGAATTAAAACAGTCAGTAACCAAGATCCAGCTAATTCAGGAACCTTAGGAACTGAAACAAATTTAATAACAAAATACCAATTCCATCAAATTGCCGGCATAACCGAGATAAAGTCGAAGTCCTTCCAATACAGAATACAAAGCAAATATGGATGTAGTGATCACTTTATAAACTGGGTCCAAATATGCAAACTGAACAATCACTAGATAACGATACCATAATCTTCAGTGATTTACCTCTATCACAAGTGTCATCAATGTACCCAGGAACCAAAAGGGTGCATACAAGCTGTTAAAATAGAATGCCATTTGCAAAGGAAGGTTTGTTACATATTCATAGTCTGCAGAATGTTTCGAATCTATGTCAATACAGCAATTACAACAATACCTTTGTGCTTATTTTTCGAGTAGAGAACCCCATGTTCACTTCTGCTCAGGAACATGTAATCGACTACTGACTTAACAGCGCCTCTAACTTTACTTGACATAGTAAGAAAATTGAATGTGCAACAAACTTCGTAGCGAAGACCACAAACAATACATCCTTCAATGTCTTCAGCTACATCCAACATTGATAGTGCAAAAGTAGAGAACTGTTAGCCATTGATCCATGGAGTCTAGTTTCTAGGGCTTTGTTCTATTTGTTCAGGTTGCTTTTGCGTTAGGTGAGGAAATGTCTCATGCTCTGTTTCTTTAGCTACTGTGAGGCGGATGTTTTGTAGGTTAGTAAATTGCAATTTGTAGAAGGATTAGGGATCTACCGGTTACTAGGAAGATCAGGAATTTGTCTGACTCCCTCCCGTGTAGGAATAGCAAGATAGTGAGGAAACGTATGCAGGAATTACCCGAGGGGTAAGTGTGTATAGCACGGATCTAGTTGCGAAAGAAGCATCTCTGTTTAGTGTTGGGGGGAGGGGGCAAAGGTATTGAAGGTGTCCAGGTGCATTGGTAAGTAGGATTTGGAAACTGAGAGAAGCAGTTCAGGGATGAGGGCGAAAATCTGTCTACTCAGAAAGTGCGACGTGGCGTTCTTTCTGGTTGCTATGAATTTGTAGTGGGGGCTGGTGCTCAAGGTGCTGGAGAAGTTGACCCCTAAATCTTATTCTGTGGATACCTTGGTAATAGCACGACTGCCCAACGCGTATTGAAAGCAGGCCGTATTCGCTGCATAGGTACTGATGTGTACTACTTTCCGCTTCACAGGTTGAAGCTCGAACCATTTTTCGACGACCAGAGTTCAAATCGCTGCAGGTCGTTTTGCAGTACCATGCAGCTGACTTCTTTGTTTACTACTCTCCAAATTTCAAAGCCATCAGCAAAAACGAGGATGAATGAGGGGATTTGGCGTGACAGGTTACTTACAGGCAGGAGAACAGAAGTTGTCTTGGGGCTGCCCTCTGAGATACTTCTGACTTCAACGGCCTCCACTCCGATCGTATTCTGTTTACCTCGGTGCGGAATACCTACATTCCAAGTACTCATTGGAAGATAGGGGTTCACTTAAATGGGCTGATATGATCTTGTGGAGCAGGACCGTAACTGAAACACTGTCAGATGCTTCAGCTAGGTTGAGAAAAACAGCACGTACCGGTTTCCTGTTGTCCCAGCCAAGTGTTCAGTCGTCCCAGGCAGTTGGCAAGTTGGTGGTCCATGAACGACCACTTCGAGAGCCATGCCGAGTGTTATGAGCGTTATTTACCCTGGCAAGGAATTCCCAGACCTCGTCGGCTATCAGCCTTTCTAACACTTTCGACGGCATGGGGAAGGTGGCCATTAGTCCGTAGCTACCAGAGCCTTTCTATATATTCCCCCGAAGACAGGGAACAATATGGCAGACTTCCGTTCGTTGGGGAGTTTGCATAACTCTGGTGAATGCCAGAAGAGGTTGCAGATTGGTTTTGTAAGCACCCCGGAGCAGCATTTCAGGAGGCCGGTTTCAGATTACCGCAACCGCAGGGCTTACCTCGACCCAGCCTGGGTACTTTCACCGATACCTTTTAGTCTGTTATTGGGGTGTGACAGAGGTGTTCATTATTTATTGTCTTGTCAATGTCGTATATAATCAGCGTATATTTGGTGTAAGCACCAAGTTGAGCTTGAAGGCATAAGCGCAGAATCTCAGCTATCTCTAGATTGCTTAGTACGCCCCATCAGCACCTGCGATAAGATTCACTGCCTTGTTGGTCTACTTCCTTTAGGCGTGAAATAGTATGGTATTCAACACTTCTTCGATATCCAATATCTATGGGTTGGACGCAACTTACCTACTGATTTTAAGCCGTCTCATTTTGATCTCGAGGCTGCGTTTTGATCTAGCCTTACTTTCTAATTTGGTGTAGAAGTCTTTTTTGTCCACTTAGCTCTGTTACGACACCCGACCTAAGTAGTGCAAGTATATGAAACTGGGATCATGAGGTCAATTAGATCGTCTTATTTCGTTCTGCCACTATAGTGTGCACGAAAGTCTCTCCTACCTTACTGCTTTAGCCCTGGTCAGCCGAGTGTCTTTTGTAGTCAAGCATATGGTACTTGTGGGTAGAGTTGGTGAGAAAGCAATGTGTCGCTTGGAAGATTGAGGGATTTTCGTGAATCCTATCTGCATATTCGCATGAGTGAGACTATCTAGATAATGAGAAAGGTTTGCGGGACGTTCCGGGGGACGAAAGTCGACAGCGTAGGTTTAGTTAACCAAGAAGAGTTAGATGTGACTGTATCGAAACAAAAAGATGATAAGTGGTAAGTCAGAAGAAAGTAGTGGTGTGCTAATGACATCGGTGGTGTCCTCAGTGCGTCGTGAATAATCCTAACAAAATAACACAATTATCCAAATTGAATAATCATACTTTGAGAGAGGAACCTTCACAAATGGAGAGCCTCCTGACCGCACATACCAATAGGGGGAAAAAATTCACCGTCTGATGTGCCCTTACGATAGCTTCCATTGAATGACTGCTATGCTGCAGGTGAGGAAAAATAAATGAAAAAATGTTCCATTCTCAAATCAAGAATTTAGCACCAGAGAAGCCGGTTTACAGGCACCATGAAATTGATAATTGTGGAGAAATCTCCATCAATTGACCTGTCTCGAATGACATAGAAGGCATCACATCAAGGTTTGTCACAATATCAATAGTGAATGCAGGCTGTGAGAAGAACAAGGAAATATCACTTAACAGCACATACACATTTTTTGTGAGTTCCGATCGTTTCCATTCATCATCCTTTTTACACCATAAAGTGGCACAAAAATCGCACAATGTCCGACATTTGCGTTCCATGTGGCCGAGACGATCAGCCTGGCGGTATAGTCCCGTATATCTTCAGATAGACGTTTATTTTAACATATGTTTAAATGCTTATAGTATCATCGGCCGACGAAAACTCACTCCATCACATTCAGGTAACAGTAAGTGCTGACAAAACCAGGTATGAAAGAACTTGTAGCGTCACACACTTCCCCAAAATCAGTAGCCTAGGTTTGACGACTTTCGACACCGATGCTGACCTTGATAGTTTAACTGGACTCGCTAAGCTGAAGGCACCCGGTCAAGCATCCTCGCCATTTGGCACGCTGTCGTGTTACGTTGCACTGCTCGTATTCGACTCTCTAGCCAGTTAGTTGGAACGCATCGGTATTTTGGCTTAACCATCCAAATAAACTATTCCATCCGACTACGCTATCATGTTCTTCCTTGGTCTCGTATTCGTGGGTATATAACGAGTTCGAATAATCAGTGATTGGTCTTTGCGTCTGTCAAGTTCGCACCAGGACAAATCCTAAAAACTAATTGAGGAAGAAATTACCTTGCACGTTCATCTTACAACACTCAGTTTTAGCTAATAGTTTGTGATTACGTATACTGTAAGTGGATGTTACATATATTGTAATTTCCGGGCTGTGTGAGTAAATTTGCTCACAAGGTAGTCCATGGTAAAATACAAGATTCATTCTAAGTCGACTCTTCCAGACAGATTCCAGTCCTAATATGTTGCATCTGAAGATGTAGTCAAGGCTGCAGTCAGCTCCTAGTGTTCTTAATGTAAAGTGGCGCTGTGTTCCTTCTGTCTTTAATTTTTCATCTATTCGAAAGCTACTTACGACAAGCGAGCGGCATTCTAGAACTGGACGGATGCACGCGTTTTAGAGCAGGACCCTGTTTTCGGTGCTGTTGAAGTTACGTATGATGCACCTTAGGAGTCTACGCGACCTACTTTCTCTGTACGCTATGCGCTCAGAAAGATTCAAGTCACTGGAATCCCTAAGTTCTACGTCTGGGACAGAAGTAAATTTTGTTAACGGTTGTCCAGATACTTCAAGTATCAGGTCAAGGCTACTGTTACCAATGCAGATCCATCAGCAGTTGTTGATGCTGAAATATAGAGAGGCGTCATCACACCAAGGAGAAAGCTTTTCTGGTTCATGTCGAATAAAAGTCAAATGCCACCTCGCACATGACCATTACAAGGGAAACGACTTTTAGGTCGTCGGCACTTATAACAGCGTCTCCCGCCGCAAAGCAGTTGCAAACACCGTCAATGCAGATAATAAATATAAGATGCCTGAGAACACTACCTTGCACAACTCCACTTGTGATGCATCTTAGAGTAGACCGAGCTGGGCTGGTTTTTGTTATTTGAGTCCGATTACTCAGAATTGATTTTAACCAGCTTAGAAGGGGGTTGCTAATACTTAATGCGTTCAAATTTTCGGACAGTATATCGCGCAAAACCACACCAAATATCTTCGATGTATCTAATTAAAGTCCAAGGACTATTTTGCGTGCCTCACACTACTGGTAATGAGGCTGAAGAGACCAAAATGACGCGTAATGTATGATCCGTTTTACACGAGGGCGTGCCTAGATTTTGTCATAAAATCTTCTGCAAGCAGGAATTCAGACATACTATGTTTTACAACTTTCTCCATAATTCGTGATGGGACTGGGGCTATATTAACGGGACTGTGGTTGCTGACACTATCCTTAACCCAGGTGCGTAGTGCGGAACTATAAATCCAGCTTTCCGTCCAGTTGGATGCACTCCATTTTCCATCGAGGGAGTGAACAACTTAAACCAGATCAAGGGAAGGTCCTGTCCACTATCCCTCAGGGCTATTGAATCGAGGCCGTCTATTCCCATTCGTTTTATAGGCCTCAGGCTTCTGATGGCTTCAGCCATATTTCTGAAGGTAAATTCCGCAGTCACAAAATGGATGCTGTAGAGTGGCATCCTACCGATAAGAGCATGTGCCTCACAACTGAAACTTCATAGCCAGTTACTAAGTAGTTCATAAATCATGACTAATTCGCAGCAGACTACCTCGTTATGAGGCAAGTACCGTGTACCTCTTGTTGTTTGAAAGCATTTCTTTAGGAGTGACGTTAGACTGTATACCTTGGAGCTAGTTCTAAGGTCTCTTAACCCATAATTTCGAGCCTTTCGTCCGCGTAAGCTTCTGACTAATTCCAGGGTATCACAGACCGCGTCCAGCGAGGAGAAATCCTAAGTGAGGTGCTCAGAATTCGAAAGCCGCCTGAGCTTTCTGCGGTATATGGGTGGAATGTCTTGGTTGTATTGTGTTCTCTGATCTGGGTTGTTTAATCGTGAAGCTTTTATCGTCTTGCTAGACGACATCATTGGCACCAACTTCATACTGAAGTCAATTCTGATGATGTCGTCTAGCAAGACGATAAAAGCTTCACGATTAAACAACCCAGCTCAGAGAACACAATACAACCAAGACTATCCACTCGAGCTACAAATATTCCCATTATTTCAAAACCATACGAGTGGAATGTATCCTGCGTGGCGGTGAGGTTTCATTGTTATCACAGGAGCGGCTACACATATAAATGAGACAGCCGCCACCACGCTTGTGACCTTTAGCGCGGTAGAGCTTGTATCCATCTATGGATAAGTCTGCACCCAGGATGCTAGATGGACACCATGATTCAGTTGTAAGTAGTATCGTCGGTTTGGCGATTACAGCTGTTGTTTTAAGGGCTGGTATTTTCTTAGGTAGGGAAGGTGCGTTAATGAACAACGATGCAGATAGGTTTCTTTGACTGATGAAATTACCTACCATGTCGGTTATACCCATCTCATTACGTTTATTTCCATATAGTGTGCCTGCAGGTCGTTGTCGGTGGGTACTAGTTCGGATGACTCCAACGTTGTGCCAGTGAGCTGTGAGCTTGATATCCAGGGTCGAACATAATGTTTACTGACCCCGAAATTTACGAGGCCCATCGTATTGACATACTTAGCGGTGGGGGTGAGGCACCTAGTCCCAGGGTCGTGATCGCTTGGGTTGTGCCCTGGCACCTTGTTCAGGTAGGGATGATTAGGCTCCACACGATTGTTTATAATCCCAGGTGGTGGCATGTTGCCTTTTAAGTGTTTGCCAAAGCGATAAGTGGTGGCATAATATCCGACATTAAGATTTGAGCTGTGATTTAAGAGCTTTTTGTTCCATGGTAATGGTTTATGTTGCCTAGTAGTGCACTTTTGCGTTGGGCCACTTTGACAACGAAATATTCCTCACCGGTGTTAGACAAACTGCGCTTAAGATTGCCCTGTCTGATATTAGAACTGGGTTTAAATCCCTGAGTTTTGCTTTGAGGTTTTCTGGCCCAAAGTTTGTCCTTTGATGGGATGCTCACCATACTTTGACCAGGGTGGTTAGTCTTAAGAGTGAGATTCTCAGGATCAGACAAGTTTAATGGACAAGTCGCATCAAGGTCCAGAAGTACCTGCTTCCCGGGTGATGTTGACGGATAACTATACACTTTTTGCTATCAAGCGTTCCTTCTATGTTTACGGGTGCCTCTAAAGTTGTGGAAGGAAAGACTAAGTCATCATTAAAGTGCTCTCTACGTTGAACCGGTGTTCCGTCTTGCATAATGGTAATTTCTTTGGAATTACGGTCACTTCTAATGTTGTTCTGCAGCCTAATAAATTGTTCGGCGTCAAGTGTAGTCAAAAATTGGTTATAATGGGGTAACTGCTTTGTGAAAACTTTTTGCGCAAACGCTTACAATCACAGGGTACTTTTACCATACCACAAGCTGATAGGACTTTACTTTTAGCAGCTTCAAAATTCATGCTCTCATGTACGTTGTACACCAAGGCTTGTTGAGATGATGCTAACCACCTTATTAACTCAACAGCCGTAAAATCTACTAAACTGAAGGTTGTCACTTGGTAAGGCGTGAGTTTGGCCAAACAAACAGACTAATGGAAAGAATTTCCCCAGCGTCCCTTGAATACAATCTAAGATAACCCCAACATGGTCTATGTCGTTTTGGTTTCCCTTGAGTCCTGTGTCCACTCTGGAGACAATGTCCGAGGCTTTATTGATCAACGCGCGGAAAATAACTTCTCTTTCATCTAAACTGCAGGTTGAGACATCTATCTTATTGCATTTAAAGACGGATCCTGAAGCAATCGTTTCAGAATTTCTATCTAGACAGCCTTTTTTCAGGCGCTCAGCTTTGTTCCTTCTCATAGTTGAGGTGTGGATTCTGGTTTATCTGCTGTTGCGTCAACTAGGGATTATTCAACACTGAAAGCTAAACGACTTCGCTAACCAAATGTTATATAGGCTTGTGCACTACTTTCCAGACAGTACTAGACATCACAGCACACAGAATAACCGAATCGGGGCAAATGACAGAAATCACGGTAAAATGTAACCCACTTTCGGACGTACGGCGAACGGTAATTTGCTCTGATGGATGATATCGTAGTGCACAACGTGTTCGCGCTTCTTTCTTAGACATCTTGAAGTAAGTAGGCTTGGGTACCTTATTTCACTTCACCGTGCTTTTTCCTAAGCGCACGACCAATTTTGTCGCACAACTTTGCATATCCCCAAGGTGATCGGAGTTTTTTTGACTGTCGGGGGCGATACTGAGTTAAAGACTTCAAGATACTTTCGTGTGCAGAACTCGAAAACTGCCATAAGTAGGCCAGGAGTGAAGGCAATAGGGCGGCTGCGCATGGAGTGCAAAATATGTCCTCCCTAGCTACCACCCCCTGGTGATCGAAGCTAGTGTTTAGAGCGCCAGAGAATTTGGACTCTTGATGCTTTTCTGCGGAAACTTTGGTGGGACACGGTTGTTCAACCTACACTTGCATCCATCCTTCCTTGCTTCTCGGGCCTTGATCTACATTACATTGTACATTTCCAGGTTAAAACTCAAGTCATATTCTGACTGTCGGAGTTCCAGGGGCCGTATGTAGTCTTGAAGAACTCCGAATTTGGGTCCCTCATTTGCATCGGTGGACAAAAGGATGGGCGACAAAACTTCGCGCCGAAGATTGTTTAGGAATGACAGGAAGAAAAGTGATTCGCGAATCACCGCTGGAATATCCCCGAAGTTGATGACCGCCTCTTAGAACTTGCTGTATCCAGACTTGGTCAGGACCAACGAATCAGGCTTTACTCGTGTCTGGTAATGCGACCCAGAGGAGTGAGAGTTCATGCAGAGCACTGCCAACTGCTTTTGGAAAGTACAGACAAATAACTCAAACTGGTCCTCGTTACTAGTGGCTTTCGTATAAGTGACAGATTAAAGACAGAAGGAACACAGCGCCACTTTACATTAAGAACACTAGGAGCTGACTGCAGCCTTGACTACATCTTCAGATGCAACATATTAGGACTGGAATCTGTCTGGAAGAGTCGACTTAGAATGAATCTTGTATTTTACCATGGACTACCTTGTGAGCAAATTTACTCACACAGCCCGGAAATTACAATATATGTAACATCCACTTACAGTATACGTAATCACAAACTATTAGCTAAAACTGAGTGTTGTAAGATGAACGTGCAAGGTAATTTCTTCCTCAATTAGTTTTTAGGATTTGTCCTGGTGCGAACTTGACAGACGCAAAGACCAATCACTGATTATTCGAACTCGTTATATACCCACGAATACGAGACCAAGGAAGAACATGATAGCGTAGTCGGATGGAATAGTTTATTTGGATGGTTAAGCCAAAATACCGATGCGTTCCAACTAACTGGCTAGAGAGTCGAATACGAGCAGTGCAACGTAACACGACAGCGTGCCAAATGGCGAGGATGCTTGACCGGGTGCCTTCAGCTTAGCGAGTCCAGTTAAACTATCAAGGTCAGCATCGGTGTCGAAAGTCGTCAAACCCTAGGCTACTGATTTTGGGGAAGTGTGTGACGCTACAAGTTCTTTCATACCTGGTTTTGTCAGCACTTACTGTTACCTGAATGTGATGGAGTGAGTTTTCGTCGGCCGATGATACTATAAGCATTTAAACATATGTTAAAATAAACGTCTATCTGAAGATATACGGGACTATACCGCCAGGCTGATCGTCTCGGCCACATGGAACGCAAATGTCGGACATTGTGCGATTTTTGTGCCACTTTATGGTGTAAAAAGGATGATGAATGGAAACGATCGGAACTCACAAAAAATGTGTATGTGCTGTTAAGTGATATTTCCTTGTTCTTCTCACAGCCTGCATTCACTATTGATATTGTGACAAACCTTGATGTGATGCCTTCTATGTCATTCGAGACAGGTCAATTGATGGAGATTTCTCCACAATTATCAATTTCATGGTGCCTGTAAACCGGCTTCTCTGGTGCTAAATTCTTGATTTGAGAATAGAATATTCTTCATTTATCCTCTCCTGAAACTCGTGGGATGCTTGGAAGCTGATGTATTAGTGAAGGTATATTTTGTTTCAGAAGATGAACCGGTGCAATGCAGTGCAGGGATGATGAATGACAAAGTACCTAAAGGCAACGGATTAAACTCTACACTGGACGAAGAAGTTAAGATGTGTGCGTGCAATGTCAGAATACACTTCCTCGACACACTGGCAAGTGGAGCACAATACGCTGCATGTAGGATAGAAAGAGATCTGACGGCAATATTAAATAACCGGGTTACTATATGGGATGGAAGAGATCAACACAGATGAAACCACTGAGAGATGGTGAATGAAAGCAGGTTACGAGAGAGGAGAAACAATGGAAACGATGGGTTGACCACTTCAGAGATCTCTTGAATCGACCACCACCATCACCTGCAGCCTGTCCAGAAATAGCACCAGAACCTCAGTCACCGAGCTACCAGTGAACACATGCTCTCCGACAACAGCCGAAGTCCTCAGCGCCGTAAAGTGAGTGAAAGTCAGATAGGAAGTAGGACCATATGGAATTCGCCCAGAAGCACTGAAAGCAGACGCAGAGGCAACAGCGGACATGCTCAGACAACTACTGCACAAGGTTTGGACGGAAGTGAGGGTACCTGCTGGTTGATTGGAAGAAGGGCTGTCTTGTCAAACTCCCAAAGAGGAGAGACTCAAGTCATTATAAGAACTGGCGTGGAATCATGCTCCTGTTCACCCAATGCAAGCAAAATACCAAACCGTGTCGTTCAGGAGAGATTAGAGAATGCTCTGTATTCAAAATTACCACAGGAACAGGCTACCTGGCTGCAGGAGGTACAAATCTCGTGCGGGCTGAACTGCAACGCTGCGCATCATTATCTCTAGGTAATACATGAGGTATGGAGATGCAAACCTAGTTTTTTTGTTAGTGCGAAGGCAATACTTGCACTTGTCCAACTCGCAAATTTTTTGCATGCATATTCCGCTGGGATGTTTCATTGTATGAACATGCAGCAATTATATCTTCTAGTGACAACAGGCGGGGATAGAGATTACCTTCTATGAAGACATGTAATTTATATAAAAACTTCTTCATACCTGTAAAAATGGTGTGTGCCTGTATATTCAAGAAAAAATAATAATAATATTGACAGAGCATAGAATGGCAGTCGACTTAACTCATCCTCAACTTCATCTTGAAAATGTCTTCGACACAGTCAACCAAGAAGTAATTTGGCAGCTGCTTCAGGACTAGGGTTTCAATGCCACAAACCTTAATCAACCTCATCCAACGACTGAATGACGACGCCACATACCAAGTGATCCACAATATAAAGCTCATTGACGCCTTTGAAGTGAAGAGAGGGGTAAGACAAGGTTGCCGCCTACCATCACCAATGATCTCCCTGGGTGTGGTCGACTGCGTCATGCAGCAGAAAACTGGGAGGAAGAAGAAGGCGAGCATAAGCTGGACCGATCAAAGGAGCCTAGAAGATTTGGATTTTGCCGATGGTTTGTTTCTAATGTCGCACAAACTCGAAGAACTGCAGGAGAAAATCAACAAGCTGGCAGAAAAGGCGAGGTGGCGAAAATGGGGCTTCAAGTGGACGTGCGGCTGACTGAAGTGATGAAGATACCCAATCAACGACAGCGAGCACACATCATTATCAAGGGGAAACCTAGAGGAAGTGGTTTCTTTAGCCTACCTAGTCAGGGCAACATCGTTTCAGCTACCGGCTGCACAGATGAAGATGTCAAGGCCAGGAGCGGGAAAGCAGGACGGACCTTCATTAATCTGCAGCCAGTGTGGAGATCTACTGCACTCCACCCAGCGCAAAGAACAAGATCTGGGTTTCCAATACTAATGTCAGGTCAGTGTCTCCATATGGTTCAAAAACTTGGCGTATAAACGAAAAGCACTTCTAACAAACCACAGGCAATCATCAAGAGGTGCCGCCTACGCTCACTGGGTACTGAAGGCCAGATGGCCAGAAAGAATAAGCAACAAGGAACTCTGGCTGGCAACGAACCAGCAAAGAACCTATCGCCTAAATAATATGCGGAAGGAAGTGTAGATGGGCTGGGCATTCGGGGACATCACTCGCCAGGTCAGGCCACACGGTGGAGTGGGACCCAAAGAGGGAACGACGAACTGGGCGTTCGTGGGTGATATGGAGGGGATGGTGTGAGGAAGGAATGAAAGCTTGTGGGCAGTCTTGGAGCAAGGTTGAAAAGACTGTAGAGAACAGAGTGAAACAGGGACGCGCTACTGAGGCCAAGTGTTCCACCAGGGATCCAAGGACAAATAATAGTGTAACATATTGGACGTATTTGTTTTTTGATTTAGGAATTTGTGGGCTATGTGTAGGAAAACTTCGAAGTTAGTATAAACGAAGCAGCAAGCTTTAGAAAAAAGTGATTATGTGAAGACAGGTGGGGTAAGGTGAGGATATATGGCAATACTGAGGGTCACCAGAAGTCAGAAACTGAAGAAATGGTCATTTGGAAACAAGAAAGTGTTACGGTGAGTTTTTGATGTCAGAGACTCCTTGTGTGGGTTACCGGCAGACTATGCGTGCACATGTATTTGCCTGACGATCTTTTGGATGGACCCACTACTGTTCCTCTTTGGAAGTCGTTCCACGTAGCCAACACTCTTTGCGAAAAAAGCGTCAGCTCTTTGCTACATTCCTCTCGCTGATTCTCCACATGGCTGTCTGTTCTGGGTTTGTTGGAATGGCCTGCCTGCTGATGTTACGACAGCTTGCTTCCCGTGCCAATTAAGGTTCGCTCTTCTGCTCCGCCACATATTCTGTTGTCATGCTACACACCCCCGCAGACGGCTTAAGCCAACATTAGGAAGTGGGCTGGGACCATCGTGTACATAGAACCCCAAGATGTGGTCCAGGCGTAGTCTTAGAGACCATAAAGTAGCTTTCGAAAGTGAAGACCACAAGCCACTTCTAAATGCGATGTGAAACAGAGCTTTTCTCCGAAATATTTTCTTAATAGTTCATACTAGCGTCTCAATGACCGGAAAACACGGGACTGTGGGGCTGGATGGTCCAGCTAAGATCTGGTTGCATGCATTTCAGTCTCTAAATCATTTTCACCCCAGACGCCTCAGATACCAAACTTTACCCGGACGGCAGGAGCCCTATTCGCGGACGGTAGTCTCAGGGACGGGAGTGAAGCAGTTATTCACGTTAATCCGGGCCTTAAGGATGGGCAGCGCCAGAGGCCGTGGTGGCTCAAGCGCATAAATTTCAGCGGTGCAGTTTGACTTCAATATGCATTAATTGTCTACCTGAGGGTAGTAGTAAATAAAAAAATGTTTTATTCCCACATTGGTAACTTAACATGAGAGAAGACAGTTTACAGGCATCATCACATTGATATATGTCGAAAAATCTACAAGATTTTACGAGTCCTGAGTGGTACAGACGGAATGTCATCAAACTCTATTAAAAACAACAGAAGATCCTTCTAGCTATGAAATGAACAAGAAAATATCACTTTTCAGCGTATACAGAGTGTTAAAGTTTAGATAATAATAATTCTTATTCTCATATAAGGGAATTAACATGAGGAGTACCAGTTTACAAGTATTATCAAATTGATAATTCTTGAAAGTTTACAAAATATTTGGTATTAAATAATTCACATATGAAGTCATTGGTGTCCATAATCTTATCAAAACTTGCTGAAATTCATGAGATGGGCATGGATCTTCATCTCCCATCACACAGACAGGTTCCACTAACAACAACAAAAGTGTGCAATGTTCCAAGTTTGCGTTATAACCAGCCGACATTGTTAGTCCATTTGCATAGTTTGTTATTGAGTAATATAACCGTCCATTCATTGTAAGGTTCCTCAGTTTTTAGCTCTGCTAACCAAAAGGACCCATTTATACAATCTGGGGTATAGGTAAAGTATCCAGTTATATAACCCTGTGTGTCTAAATCAAAGCATTTCCTGGTCACCATGTTACGTTGAAAGGTAATATAGATTAATATTACCAAGGATATCTGTTTTATTGAATGGAAGTAGATGCTGAAACGGTTAATCGTCCAAATAGAAGTGGTTGCATATAGATTTCAGGCATCGATACGAAAGATCTTTTGTATTAGCGTGAGCAGCATAATTCCAGAAGTGTATTTGATGCATAGTGACTTTCGTATGCAAAGATCGCTTGATAAAGAATATAAGGAAAATGAGTGTTAATTCAACAGTTGATGACTGAATAGTGTGGGTTACTGTTATACCAATGGAAGACGGGCCATTTGTATGCAGTTCACGTTACAGAAGGGTAAACTTTTGTCAGGACGGCAGAGTATCCCTGCATTATCTTTACCTAATGACGAGAAAACCAGGAAAAATGTCCTGATACATCTCTTAGGAGTGCGGGCGGCTACCTGCGCTCAGCACCAAAACCTTATGGAGCTAATCTGCATCCTGCTAAAGCCGTTAATCTTCTTAAAGGCAGAAGTCAAAACTTCATGCAAACGTGTTGAAGGATCTAGAAAAAAACATTTCACATATGCTGACTCACCAAAGGAATAGTTTTAGGTATATTCTTGTATTATGGACCCAGTTGTAGGAAACAACAAACCCATAGACAGTGGTGCCATTCCCGAGATCCGCAAAAGAATATAATCAGCATTTCACGGTCAACTCCACAGCAGCTAGATCAAAAGGGGAGACTTGACGCTAAATGCACTGAAACGACGGGACTATTCCCCTTTTTACGCACGGTCAGTAGAGAAACTAACTCCATTATCTCACCTTATATCGGTGCGCTCATAGAACCACAACTTAAGAAGCAAGAACGCTTCCATAACACTGAATAGATCGGTCACAATCGGATTTCACTTCCGGATGTGAAGCTTTAACGTTTTTCTCAGAGGCTCCGACAGCTTTCAGGGGAGTCATCAACCACAAACGATTTTCTGACCCCAACAAAAGACAGCCAATGTTTCCGCCAAGGATATTCCATTCATCTAAAGTGACACAAACATACTTAAGACTTCACTGTCCTGTTTGGCTTTACTGAAATTGACAGTATTTATTGATGGCCCTGTACTACATATTGCTGATCTCGCCTGCAAAATAGCTTTATTCTGGTTAAGAAATGTATCACCACTATTACTATTGATAAAATATTTACGTCAAAGCTTCCAAATCATTTGAAAAGATACAATCTTTTAAGTCGCACGATAGGCAATGTATGTGGGCCTGGTTGGTTTCAGTGCTGTTATCATTATTTTATTAGCAACAGTAATATGGGTAAAGAAATTCGGATAAAGTCACAGGCAGTATGCAAAAATCGGATGGAAACATGCGAAGATCATCCAGTAACAGTGGTAATAGTAATATTTTGTTTCTGAGACAGAATAAAGCCGTTTTCACAGGCGAGATCAGGTATATGTCGTACACAATCGTCAACGAATATTGCCAGCTTCCATAAAGCTGAACAAAATGCAACAAAGTCTCATATATCGTTGAACTGCTTCAGATAGAAAGAGAAACCTTCGAAGTTGTGCACCAAAGAGTTAAATTATGAAGATTTTGGCAAATGCAAACACAAAATGATCACAAGATTGTATGCAGAAACTTCAATCCACCGGGAATTAAATGGGACACGTATACTTGCCCCGCTAGATATGATACTTTCCTTGGTACGTTAGATATATTCGGATGGAAATAATTTACCACTAGTCCGACAACACGCCTAACCTAGTTATGTGTCAAGATACTCATTCCCTTTTAACATGTGTTAGTTCCAAGTTGCCAGGAAGCGACCGGAAAGTGGCACTGTGTGCAGACCACTCCCTTATTCAACCGGTACTATACATATTGCCTCCATTATCTCACAACCTAGGTACGGAAATTATAATAAAACAGACTGGGATCTAGCTTGTCCGTTGCTTAGAAGTAGTGAATAAGGATTGTAATTCAACACAGTTCATCTAGAACTGGCATTGAGTATAGTATGTTCTAAGTTCTACGCCTGCATCGATATTATGGCCTCCCTGAAAATATGAAAACATCTCATATCAGAGATGTCATTCATACCTCAGAATGTTGGTCAAAAACTGCACGAACTTCTGACAAGTTACTTGAAACATCATAACTTTGAAGTTTAGGAATTGTCCTGGTGCAAAATTGACAGACTCCGAGACCAATCACCAATTATTCGAACCTGTTTTATAACCACCAATACCAGACCAAAAAAGAACACAATAGCGTGGTCGGATGGAATATTATATTCGAGAGGTCGTGTCAAGGTACCGATGCGTTCGAACTAACTGTCTAGAGGGTCGATTACGAGCAGTGCGACGTGACACGACAGCGTGTCAAATGGTGACGATGCTTGACCAGGCGCATTCAGCTTAGCGAGTCCAGTTGAACTCTGAAGGTGAGCATGAATGTTGAGTCGTGTCAAACCCTAGGCTATCGATTCTGGAGAAGTGTGTCACTCTACAGATCACTCCTCCCTAGCTGGTTCGTGAGGACCTTAAGAGAATACCAGCCGGGAGTAAAAACCCAGGGGTTTCCCCACTGATCGAACTCTTCCGACGGGCTCTCTTCGAGAATCGACCCTCGGTCGTCTGGAATAATTCTATGGTGTCGTGGCGAATAAAAGATACAGTAAATCGGATTGTGCATTGATCGCGATCCTCAATGTCCTCAGACATTCCGTTCAGTGCTCATTGCACCTGGAATATAAATAAACGTCTTTAACACCACGAAAACGTCCCGTAAAAATGGGAAACATTTATATACAAATATATCGAGAATAGACTTTATGCTTTATCCACTTTTTTGAAAATGTTTCATTACGTGGCAGTAGAAAATTGACATTAAAAGGTAAAATGTAGGAGGATTTTCGCATTTCTAGTAAATAAAAAAATGGCGCCCCGAGAAAAATAAATTTGAATTTAAAAAGTGGTTGGCACACTTTATTTCACACTGCTTGGTTGAATATGACTTCAAATACTCCGGGAACTTGACGGTTCGACCTGATAGTGCTTTTTGTTGCGCCGGTGGTTGTTGTGTCTGTGTGTTACCAGGCACATTGTCAAGAATCTCGACAAGTGGGTCATCCGCCGGTCGGCTATAGTGAGCTGAAACGTCACGTATGATGGGGTTGCCTTTGGAATACGCTGCTTTCAAACGGTCGATGCTAACAGTATCTTCACATCCGTTTCGCTCGATTATATAGAATTTCTCGTGCCGCTTGATCACTTTGAATGCTGCATCGTAGGGTGGTTCAAGTGGTCGACGAACGTCATCGTGGAAAATGAACACGTGTGATGTCTTTTGTAAACTGGGGTGAACAAAGGCATCCGTCGTTTGGGGTCTAACAGGAGAAGGCCTAACTGAACGTATTGCGTTTGTAAGCCTAGTCACGTAAGATGTCCTGTCGGAAACATGTTTGAAAGTTGAAGGGGAAACAAACTCACCTGGTAGGTGAAGGGTAGTCCCATAGACGAGTTTTGCAGAGGTGGGTCCAGCATCAGCCTTTAACGCGTTACGAATACCTAGTATGACTGGAGGCAGAGCCTCGACCCACTTAGGTATGTTTGCAGCTGAAAGGGAAGCTTTCAGCTGTCGATGGAAACGCTCTACCATGCCATTTGCTTGTGGATGGTAGGCTGTTGTTCTGAACCGAGTACAACCTAAAAGCGCAGTTAAAGCGTGAAATAATCCACACTCTAATTGGCGCCCACAGTTAGTTGTTACATATGATGGACATCCAACGTTCGCAATCCATCTTCCGACGAAAACACGAGCGACAGTTTCAGCAGTAACATCCTCAATAGGTACTGCTTCTGGCCATAGCGTAAAACGATACACACAGGTGAAAAGGTAAGCAGATCCACTAGATTCTGGTAGAGGTCCTACAATATCCGTATGGACGTGGTCGAAACGCATGTCTGGGGCTAGAAAAGAACCTAAAGGGCTTTGTGTGTGTCGCGTGACTTTACACTTTCGACAAGCTAAGCACGACTGAGCCCACTCCTTGACGTCTTTGTTCATTCCCGGTCGGCAGAAACTTTGTGCAAAAGCCTGATGGTGGCTCGTACACCCAGATGGGACAGTTTGTGCAGCGTATTGAAGACGTTGCATCGACATCTCTTCGGAACTGTTGGGCGTGATTGACTAGCAGAGAAATCGCATAAAATTTTATCCTTGCCTGATCCTACTGGACACAGTTGTAGCTTGAGGGCTGTGGACGACAACTCGTGGTGCAGCTCAAGGTCTTCTTTTTGACACCCAGCTAGTTCAACGAGATCAACGCCTTCGATATGGTTTATCGAAGCTACATCGTCTAGCTCCACTAATTTTCGCAAGTGTTATTCAGCGATATCCCTCTTATCCGATATTTGTGAGCGTGAATATCCGAACAATTGTTCACTCCACAAGACTTAGTATGGCTCGATGATTCGTTTCTTTCGAAACGTTTAGAGCCTCAATTATTGAATGACGTTTACCTAATGGCTGTAAAGGTGGCCTATGTTCGTGTAACTCATTTTTCCAAACTTACTGTTATTATTACATTTTAAAGCTGAAACCCTTCTTACCTGCCTATGGATACAGGTGTAACATATCTTTCGGAGGCATCCTAGGATCCCTCTCTGTACCTGTTGTTCTCCATGTTTTGATGTTTCACTGGCGAAGCCATTGCACAGTGGCAAAAACAGGGATGACTCATGTATCGCCCCTAGATAAATGCCTGCTCTCGCAACCTTCAGGGCTGACCAAAACCCGTTTGATATGGTACGTAAGTCTCTGTCCCTTAGGCATGCTACGGGTAGCTCGGAGAAGCCCTTTATTAATTTAAGTGGGCGCAATATAGTCCGGTACTCCAACAAAAGCTTTGGCTGGTCCAGAGTTGTCCTATCTGTTGGCCCAGTCGCCCAAATATGTCGTCAAGTTTCTGTCACGTGACTGCCCAGTTCTGTGGTCTTGTTAGCTGTAGTGAATGGTGTCTTCTCAGTGTAGGCGGTCCCAGATAACATTTGCAGCGAGGCTTTCGGAAACCCTGGGTATTATGCGAAGTGACGCTCTTCTTTCGTGACTGCATGCAATTTTTCGACTTTTGATAGGAATGCGTGCTTCCATTCCTTAGGGGAATGACCTGCCTCAGTGAGTGTGCGTGGACAGGTTGCATATGGATATGTGAGGCACTTCGGTACAAGTCCCTACGATCACCCACCTTATATCATCACAGCCAGGAGATTTCCCTCTTCTAAGTGTTGGAAGTTTCCGAAGCACTTGGTTTGATGAAACCTTCAAGTTCACCAGCTTTTTATCACGGCCGCGGAACCTAGCCACAGTACGAGAGGCTGGCTGTGGAGGGATTACTTTGTTCAGCAGCTTGGCAGATTGGCTGCTCAGCGGTCCCACTACTTCACTGCTTCTTATGACTTCCCCTTTCTGTCCCGTGAAAAGGCCAAGTCCTTTGTTCGCCGGTTTCGTTGAGACATAAACCAATATAGGCTTTGCTGGTCGTAACTTGTCTATCTGATATCTGTACCTGTCCGCACGAGTGCTAATTTACATAGGATGTGCAACCGCAAGTGGCTAAGAAGGTTCGATGTCTCGCACGATGTATAGCACTCATTCCATTCACTATTTTCCTTGGGTTGCACGAGTAACCCAAGAGCTCTTGCGAAGCTGTCGCCTGCTTACTTTTGGAGCATACTTCCCAGTCGCGTCCCGCATAACATCTTTTACATCCGTTCAGTGTTCTTCTAACGGTAGATAGCCGCACTGTAACAGCCAAAATCCAATAATCTTAGCCTGAACGCAGGAAATAACTAGGCGGTGCCAACTAACGCGAATCTGACTGGTTCCTGCTTTCTACTGTATAGCTTACGAACTTCCGCGAGTGACGCACAGTCAAAGGTTGGATCAAAATATCAAAACACGGCCTGTAGTAAATCAGTGGTAGATTCGTTACAAAATCTGTGGTACTATCACAGCAACAACAAGCTATATCAAAATCATAAAATACCCCAACTGTGCCGTCGGGTAACTATGTAGTCCAAAACGTTCTCGGGTGCCAGCACTTGCTCTACAGTGAAAACTGGTTAAACAAATACAATTGTTAAGTATCCGACAGTCAATAAGAATATTCCCGACAGAAGGGGTCAAAACTCTGTCTACAGAATCAAATCAACAAATAAACGTTCCCAGTAGACAGTCAAAATACAAACAGTCAAACCACAATACAACCGTAAGTTAAACCAAAACAAAACGTCGGCGCAGTAGAACGACCACCTTGTCAACGGTCCAGCGTCACGTAATAGGAAAGTGAAACATCCATGATAAGTCTCAATCATACAAAGGCAAATAATTAGTGCA
>CALYCZ020000067.1:0-47978 GCA_944470555.2 Heterobilharzia americana | reverse complement strand
ACACACAACCACACAATAGGGTGGGTGGGATAAAGCCACTGTACTTAAGTCCAATATAATTAGGTGGACATTGAGAGAGAGAGATTGATTACTGAATCTTTCTTCATCGAATCAACACTGAACACATGTAATAGGCATGACGCATCACCTGGTATAGACCAGAGATATGGAGAATTTTGCTACCAATAAAAAAAACAACTCACATAAAGTGACGTAACTATAAAAATCGAATGTCGAAAGTGTTGTGGGATTACATTGATATGATTATGAGCAATGATAATTTATGCTGGAAACATCATCAAGTAAATAATACTAGATCACTCACTGTGTGTTATAAATCAAATCCAAAACAAATCTAATATGCAATTAATTTCTACCACAGTGCCCATGTTTTACATCTATATTAAGGATATTTATTTTGACTGGTCAGCTGTAGAACGAAATTGCCCAATAAGGTGTTTTTTCTTCTCCACACAGTAACATTAAACCAAGGGGGAAATCTGAAACTTCTACCTTACCGGCTGATCACTTAAAATATTCACTCCCATTTACGCCGCTTTCTATCAATTTGCTACGCGAAAGCTCCTTATTCATCGCCTTCACTTGCTTGAAGATGCTTTAAAAATCACGAAGCCAAATAACTCCTTAAGTTGATCGGTTGCTGCTGAATGGATCAATGGTTCGGCTGACGATTCAATAAAAGTAACCACTTGCTTCAATTTTACCACCACCTGGATGTGACGAGAACGAAAGCGAAAAGATGTAAAATGGAACGCTTTTATTACACGTGTCATCTAACAAACCGTCTTTCTTTCATTTTCACAGTCTATGTGCGCTTGCATTGTCACCTACCTTCACCTCACTCAACAGTTTCACAGTCAAAAGTGTTGCTTGGTTAGCCTATCTGATTAAATCCGATTCAATTGCCAAATAGTTGCCTTTCCACAGTTTTCCATCACCACCAGTGCCAAGCATCACTTTAACACTACTCTTATTATCCATATTAACTGCTTCTCTACGACTCGTGTTGAACATCTCAAGACATAACTGCCAACAAAGACTATTTCTATTCATCAGCCCTTCCTCTATACATTTCAGTATGTATGCAAACAAGAATGCATTTTACTATCAACTATATATAATAATAATAATAAATGACCTCATATCAGTTAAGTGATTTGGAGAATTCAGTTTACAGATTGGATGTCTAGTCCCATAGGAGTGCCATGGGTGACTGACTACAAATGGGTACTGGTTGACTACAGGTCAGATTCAAGGGGATATTGTCACAGTTTCACAGAGATTACAACCTACTTAATTACTGAAAAGCTTCTACTACATCCACCATCAATATACATACCTCTTTCCTAATATCTCACTCTCAATACGGTAACATCAACTCGAACAGGCTATATTGCAATCAACTACTGACCACGCGGATCTCTAAAAACCGGTATCGCTTGTATAGTAACACAGCCGAGACTTTGTTTGAATTCTCTATCAACCCTGTCACTATTATTACCATTAGTAGTAGAATTACTATTAATAACACCTGTATTACTACTACCACTGCTAATATTTTTCTTTCCGTTTCTTATGAATTTATTGATAAATGCTGGTGGGTAATAACTGATACAGACAGACCGTTAGACAGAAAACCTAAGACAAGAAATAAGACACATCAAGAATACCTTGCGTTCGTAGGTCGAAGATGAGATGAGTAGACAATCAATGGAATTATATGAGCACTTGCATAGTCTTACTGTATTATGCAAAGAAAGTACATTGCAAAAGATAGTCGAGAGTACCGCTGTCATCTTATAACTCGAAATTTCATCGTAGATTTACTCATTTTTGTATTTGGCAATTACATTACCTGCATATTTTTCACATGACTGACAGATGTCTGATATAGGAAGTAGTTGAGAAAGCTTCTCACTACTCACTTCCTTCAAGATCCCTTCGATTGAGTTTTCTCAACCTCATCTATTTCGAGCTTTCGTCATGTCAACAGTTTATAGGTGCTCAAAACTAAGTGAAACAGTCGCAGACATAAAGTACTGTAATCACATTTGGTTAAAATTGCATAGGAAATGTAAGTAAATTGAACAGATATATCATCAAGTAGTTCCTCATCATCCTAGTTTTTCACGTGTCAGATATCTAAACGCACAAGCTTCGCCCCTCATTTAACAACCATCTGTCGACTGACAACTAACTATTCGCCAATATTTTAATTTGAACAAACAAGCAAACAAGCTGACTAACGAAATTTCATGCACAAGAAGCACAAGCAGAAGCTGTAACAGTAGCAGCAAACATCCAAGTAGTCTGTGCTTTCTATATCACTCATTTCAACTTGATATAAATACTTCAAACTGTGTGTTACGTGAATTAAATATGCACTGTATTTGTTTATTTCCACGCAGATCGGTGTGCTATCTTCGGATTGGGATTAATCGTGTTTGCTGCTATTGAAAGTTGTCAACTATAAAAATAAATCTTACTGTAGCCTTCTACATGAACTGATACGAGTTGGAGAACACTGGAGTATTGTATTAGATATCCGTTCTCTCATGGTTTGTGACTCCTGAGTACTGCGCACCCAACCAATACCGTTAGAAATCCTGCCAACGCATATCACGTCTCTTACCGAGCAGCAGTTGACCAACATTCAACCACTGCTACAAAAACGAAAGAAAGTCATAATCTATACACGGTTCCAGCATACGTCACTTCGTATCGAAGTCAGAAACCTTACCGATGAGCCATTCACTTGATGGCTTTTTCCTCTATCACTGAATTCAGTGAACGCATTAGTGACCACTGTGGAATGTGATCCCTACACATTGGTCAGTGTTGAACACTAAGAAAAAGATGGCTACACCAGTTACCCACTACCCACTAGTCACTAATTTGTCATCTTTCGAGTTAAAGATTACTATTGGTGAATGCCTTCACAAATTGACCATATCTCATCGTAGCTTTCATCGCTTCACATATTGGAGTCATCGACCTCAGTTCAGTGGTTGCAAAGTAAACATGAATCTGTTGACACCAACGAGAATTTCAAAGTGAACCAGACAAATAAGTTAGCAAATTATTTAGACAACTTCATATCACTTTCGACATCTCTATCCCCGTCCCACTAACTCTATATCGCTCTGCATGACAATTTCTTCTTCCATTTTCCATTACACCTAGTTCTACTGTACGCACAAACGTTGAAGCGAAGTTCTGTCAACTACTTCATTGCACACGAAGTCGGTTATTTGTTGATAGAACCGACATACTTTGCTTATGCCATAATGCCTGTCACAGTAATCAACTAAATATATATCACAGTTTTAAATATTTAATGGTTTGTTTTCGATACTTAATCTCCACTGTCAACACTTGCTCACATTATCAAGGTTATTATCAAGTTATCCACAAATATTAGAATTCATCCAAACATTTCCACAAAACCTCCAGGTTGACGGAGTCAAGTACCGCCGCCTTCTCACAGACAAATATGGTGGAAGGTGTTGGATTCCGGTGAACAGTGAGCAACTGATTGATCAAGCTTACTTCCGATTTGAAGTGTGTTTCGTTTTTTCGGCTTTTTTCTCCCCCAGCTTCATTGCGACTTCGTGTAACTATGATCCCTTGGATCTGAGATACGACATTCGTCTTACTGATATCCATCCGGTGGCGTTGGCGTTGGCGTTGCTGCAAGAACACCTCTACTTATCAGTTAACTGGAATCATCAGTCATCTACAGCAGTATGGCCATATTTCTTCTGATTGGCATTCATTACCCAGCACCTGCATTACTCCACTCAACCATTAACACATCCCTTGCTAATAGATTCACAACAATCAGATCATTTCTTCAGCACTCATGTAACAATAGATATTGACATACTCGAGCCTGTACACCACTTACTTGACTTACTTCACAAGTCAAATCAGCAATAGTGAGCCAGCGACAGACGATACATATATATATGCACAAATTAAAATTGTCTGTTAACAGCTTCATGTACTGTGCTCAAACTCACTTTGTTTACTTACTTACCGACCTATATGACTGTGCGAAGTGGTCAATAAGTTGGCAGATATGAGTAGGCTTCAAGTTGGCTTCGACCAACCTCGCGTCACCACGTCACCACGTCAGTAACCTAGAAGTTAGGCGTTTTGTCAAGCGAAAACGTCAAGTCAGTTGTTGATGTGGCGAACCTTCACTGACTGACTGACTGACTGACCTTCACGGCTGAGACATGCATGCACTATGCATATCTAGTCCCGGTTGGGGTACATGTGACAAGAGACAAGAGACATCAGTGGTTGGAGACTCTGAGTGATATGGTGACTGATTCATGCCGACTAGATTCATCCACAAACTGTCTTCATCCTCACTGTCGTCGTATCACTTGATTATTATTTGCTTCATCCCCGTCTCATATCTGTCTCCCAATTAATGTTCTACGAATTTTTATCACATTTTTCTCAATTCACCTCTCTCTCTGTCTTCTACCTGGGTGTAGTGACGTGAGATGAAGCGATAGGCACCGACCTATAGTAATGCTAGCACTCGTGTTGAAACTGATTAACTAACCGACTTCCTGATTGTATAAGCACCTGTATATGGTCGTTGCTTTGTACTACTACTAGTAGTAGGTTTCTCATTTTATAATTGTCAATCCAAGACAATAGGCAGGCATTGCTCCAGATTCATTGAAATACAATTCACAAAATCAATTGCTTATACTAATTATTCATTCATTTATAATTTATTTACACGTAGAAGAACAATATACAACGATAGGCTGGAGAAGATTACACAGTAAGTAGTAAATCTCAGATGACACTGACCAATAAATGATGACAAGCAGGTGAAACGAGACAACAATTACAGTTATAATCATGAGCTGATTGATTTTGAATGACAGACACTTTGTCGTTTCGTTTAATGCTTCATTCATGGAATTCTCAATCTGTCGAATTTTTAAACACAAGTTATCCAATCTAGCTGAAAGCGATTCCTCGTCTCTTGTGCCGGATGCTAAGCTTTTTTCACGTACAAACTCTAGATAATACTTCACTTCATTATTGCGTGTGTTCTTCAGTGATAAGTAGTCAACTGCATTTGCTCGTGTCATACGTGGTTCATCTAGAAGTCACAAAATATACAGAAATATGCATGTATTTATTTATGCGACAATCGCTCATTATCATCATTTTCTACTTACCAAATGAACAAGACTGATTGATATACATACATGAAGATAGAACAGAGTCAATCAGTATACTGTCAACCAACATTGAAATATACTATACTACTACTACTGAAAAGTGTAACCTCGCCTAGGTAACTAGTTCACTAATTACTAGCTGGTCGTGAGCACGGATGAACAGGGAAGGTTGGGCATACGGCCAGCAACCCTAACCCCGAAAATCAATCCACTTGCTAAAGAAACTTCAAAGCATAAAGTAAGCATAAAATTAAACTTATTCCTCGCTGCAATCGGAGAGACGAAATGATGCCGGTTGGTGAAAGACTTCGAGAAGCCAATTGGCTGATGTGTCTTTTCTCTCTCTCTCTCTCTCTCGATGAAAGCGAAGGTAAACATGGGGACATGGAGTGTCCGCACTATGTTTGAAGCTGGCTGGCTGGCTGGCTGGCAAGGCTCCCCACATTGCAAAGAGATGAGAAGGTATAGCGTAGAAGTGCTAGGAATCTGCGAAACCAGATACAATGGAAGTGGACTCTCCAAACTGTCAACTGCAGACTCAATAATCTACTCCGACAATGTCACCCGGATGACAATCACGAGCACACTGAGTTTCCCAGTGGCTACCAAGATGTCCCCAATCTCCTACTGCAGCATCACAATCATGACAGCAAGATTCAAGTCAAAAGGAAGCAAAGTCATAATCGCACATTCCTGCCCTACCTTACACTACACACCTACAAAATAATGCAGATGAAGAGAAGAAGGAAGAATTCTATAGTCAACTGCAATCAATACTGCAAACGACCCCAACACAAATGGCAACATCAAATTCATTCTAATCGGTGGAGTGACTGACATGAATGACAAACTCGCAGCCGACAACACACGAACACAACTCATCCATCACAGGTCGAGAAGCACTCTTGTGAAATGATGGATGAGAATGGAGAACTCTTTGCAGACTTCTACGCATTCAACAATTTGGTGATTCGAGGCGAGGCAGTGTCTACAAACACAAGCATATTCACAAAGCGAGCGAGCAACATGCATTTCATTTCAACAGACGAACACATCACACTAAATATCACATCGACTTCATCTCAATATGAAGAAAGTGGAGACACAGCCTACAAGATCAGATGGAGGTAGGTCCACACACACCACTCACTATCTAGTGGAATGAACCTGCCTCCAAAATCAAGTTGGAAGCCTCCAATTCAAACAACCTCATGATGTAGAAGGAGACCTGCATAACCGTATTGGGAGAGAGAAGAGGAAAGAAGATAAGGAATGGATCTTCACGGATCTCTATATCGAAGGTGATAGAGGAGAGAGAGGAAGATGGTGAAGCAGAAGATGAACCAGTGCAGTGCAGTACACTGCAGTGCAGTGCAGTACAGTGCAGGCATGAACAAGGAAAAGAGGAAGTGAACACAACCTATACAACACTACACTACACTACACTGGACAAAGAAGTGAAGAAGAGTGCACACAAACACAAAAGACACTCACTTCTATGACACACTGGCAAGTGAAGCAGAACACACAGGCTGCAGGTAAAAGAGACCTGAGAGAGACCTGACAACACTATATCAATTGACCAAGTGACTGACTATCTGGGATAGGAGAGATCAATTCAGATGAAACCAGCAGTCCAGTCACAGAACTATCAGTGAACACAAGCCCTCCGACAAAAGCCGAAATCAAATCCTCAACGCCATAAACTTGCTGAGATCCGCGAAAGCAGCAGGACACGATGGTATTCCACCAGGAGCACTAAAAACAGACACAGAGACAACAGCGGAAATGCCCACACTACACCACTATCGGGGACACCACGCATCAGGCCAGGCCGTCGATTGGAACGAGAATGGGAAACGACGGGTTGGTCGTCCCACCTGAGGTTGATATGTAGGAGATGTGTGAGGAAGAAATGAAAGCTTGTGGGTAGTTTTGAGCGAGGTTGAAAAGACTGGAGAGAAGAGGGTGAAATGGAGACGTACTACTGGAAAATGGCATATGAATTTGTAGGTTTTGAAAGCCAGAAGAGGGTTGGTTATCTTATCATTGGATGCCTGTTTATTGCACTGAAAAGCGAGCTCACCAGTGCTGCATTGGTAAAAATAAAACTTATTGGTCGATACAACCTATTTATTGCTACTCACATCATTCAGTAGCATATTTTATTGTTTTATGACATTTGTATTTGAGGTTATAACCTATGAATGAAGCCAGCTGAATAATCTGCAAGTAAAGACGTGACAAATTACTCAATGTTGTGACGAATATGAATTTTTAAATTATTCGCAAAATGTTCGATTACATGCAAATAATTTTAGTCTAGTCCTTTATTGGCTTCAGGTGTGATTGCCACATGGAAAGGGTAATATCTGAATTGAAACTGAGTGATACCGGGTTTCCGTCCCGGTGGTTGGTGGTTGGTGCTTCCAATCCGGACGCCGTCCAAATCTTCATTTCACCTTCAATCATCACCCAGTATCAACCACGACTATCTCAGATAGTCGAAGTGATATTATTTGAATAGCGATAGATATTGTCGACTTTAGAACAAGCCAGCGTTAGTTACATGCTTGCTTATTGAGTAGAACTCAACACAGTGCGAACATGATACTTCGGTAGACGAGAGAATAACATTAACTGAAACACTGGTGAAAAATAACTGTCCATCAAATTTTATTAGGCAGCACAAAATAACCAGAGCACCAAAACTACCTCTTCACTTTATCTTAAAGAAAGTTATCTTCATCAGTCTTCCTTACAAAGGTGACTCTCATAGAGCAATCCTTAAACAGAAATTTAACGCTACTCTTAGAAGGACTTACTATGCAGTTACTATGCAGTTACGGTTCGATTAATGGAAACCAACAAGCCCGTATTTTCTTTCTCTCGAACCCCTTCAACGTGTGAACGACGATGTCACATCCCATTGTATTTACCAATTCAAATGTACGTGTGGTGACACATACATAGGGAGGATTCATATATCCATGCAAGTAAGGGTCTACGAGCATATTCTAAAATGGCTTCACAAGCGAACTGAATCACCTGAAGCTATAAATGTTTGTAGCAGACGTCTAAATTTTTCCATCACGAAACATATCGTTAAGGTAGGTCACAGGATTCACGTGGTTACTTCCTATAGACTTATTTACAAAATATGTTGAAGGACGAATCCACAAATTGGTTAAGGCCTTAGCTATTAGGGAAGGAAGCTTAAACCACCTTTGTGTGTTCAAAAACAATTTGTGAAATTGATTCAACAAACAAACAAACAAACAAACAAATAACCTCTCGACAACAGTGAATTGACACAGTGAATAAGATTGAATCAAATTGTATAATAATTTAGGCAATTGTAGTTCACTTACTTAATTCTTTAAAGTATTCAGTTATTAACTCATTCATCAATCTATCAGCTGGTTCAATTCGATCTATCCACTTGGCAATAATACTCGAGAATTCAGTCACCTTTATATATTCAATATTATGCACATGAGTATTATTACTGACTGTTACTATTGGAAAATAAACTTGATAGATTATTTAAACAATTCGTAAGAATTAGTAGAAGGAATAAATTGAAATTAGGTGGCAAATAGGCAGAAGGTAATGTTTGTTGAATAGAATTGAATAATGATGACGGTGATGGTGATGGTGACGCTGACAATCTCTTCAATGAAGACGCAGAGATAAACATTGTTTTCTTTGTATAATGTAAACTCCTCTTGTTCAATTTTATGTATAGACATTTGAATCGAATCATGAGTAGTTGATAAATTTCAATGTAATTGTTTTGAAATGAATAATTATCCAATTTTGAGTGAATAAATTCCATGATGAAAGATGATTACTAGAATTTTCTGTTTCTTCAAAATCAATACATATTAATTAAATGAAGAATATGTTTTGACAAGAAAAGAATATCATGCAATGTATTGGTCAAATCTTTATTCACCGGAGTAGTTAACTGATCTAACAGATGAGATAAACTGAAGTGGTATGCATCAATTAAAGATTTCAATGACTGAAGAAAGAGAAAAGTAGAAGAAAAAAAAGTATATAACTATAACTGTAGAATGAATCTTGAAATACTTCGACTTTTGATTCTATCAGTCAGTAGTCAACAACGTAAACTATTTAATGTAATCGATATGAAACCTTAACAGGTGTAAAAAGCAACGACTAACAAACAAGGTAACCTCGCCTGGTTAACTAGTTTACTAGTTACTAGCCGGTCCTAAGCCCGGGTAGAGAGGGAAGGTTGGGCATAGGGCTAGCAACCCTACCCCGTAAAACAAATCTAACGCTAAAGAAACTTCAAAGCACAAACAAAATATAAAAAATGAAAACAAACTTATTCCCCGCTGGAATCGGAGAGGCGAAATGACGCCAGTTGGTGAAAGCCTTCGGGAAGCCAATTGGCCGATGTGTCTTCTCTCGATGAAAGCGAAAGTGAACGTGGGGACATGGAATGTCCGCACCATGTTTGAACCCAGTAAGGCAGCCCAGATTGCAAAGGAGATGAGAAGGTATCACATCGAAGTGCTTGGGATTTGCGAAAGCAGATGGAATGGGAGTGGACTCTCCAAACTGTCAACTGGAGAATCAATAATCTACTCCGATATTGTCACCCAGACGCCAACCACGAGCACACTGAGTTATGGAGTGGCTATCATGATGTCCTCAAGAGCATCGAAGGCTCTCATGCAGTGGGAACCAATCTCCTCCAGGATCATGACAGCAAGATTCAACTCAAAAGGAAGAAAGGTCACAATCATACAATGCTACGCACCTACAAATAATGCAGAGCAAGAGAAAAAGGAGGAATTCTTCAGACAACTTCAATCAACACTGGACAAGACCCCGTCTCAGTTGGCGATATCAAAATTCTAATGGGCGACATGAATGCCAAACTGGGAGGGGACAACACGGGAAGAGAACTAACCATGGGTCGAGAGGCGCTAGGTGAGATGAATGAGAACGGAGAATTGTTTGCAGAATTCTGTGCATTCAACGATTTGGTGATTGCAGGAGGCAGTGTGTTCAGGCACAAGGATATCCACAAAGCGACATGGACTTCACCAGATGGACACACTAAAAATCAAATCGACTTTATCTCAATCTCAAGAAAATGGAGACGCAGTCTACTTAACACAAGGTCAAGAAGAGGAGCAGATGTAGGTTCACACCACTATCTAGTGCAAGGAACCCTTCCAAATCAAGTTAAAAGCCTTCAAGGAAGCTGGTGATAGACCTCAATTCAAGTACAACACTCGGAAACTGAAGGATGAAACTACAAAGGAGATCTTCAAGGCAGCCATCAAGACAAAATGGGAGACGTCGAGGGACATCCCTGAAGAAACCTGTGTAGAAGAACACTGGAAGTCTTTGAAAGCTATGTGGAAAGAAACCTGCACAACAGTATTAGGAAGGAAGAAGAAAGAAGACAAGGAATGGATCTCGACGGATACCTGGAAGCTGATAGAGCAGGGAGAGGAGGATGGTGAAGCAGAAGATAAACCAGTGCAAGGATGCTCAACGACAAGAGGAACTGAGCACAATGTATAAAACACTGGATAAAGAAGTGAAAAAGAGTGCACGCAAAGACAAACGACACTTCTACGAAACACTGGCAAGTGAAGCAGAACAGGCTGCAGGTAAGAGAGACCTGACGACATTGTATCAAATAACCAGGTTGCTATCAGGGAAGAGACCAACACAGATGAAACCAATAAAAGATGAAGAAGGAAATTTAATTACAAAAGAAGAGAAACAGAGGAAACGATGGGCCGACCACTTCAAGAAGCTCTTGAATCGACCACCACCTGCACTTCGTCCAGAAATACCACCTGCAGCCGCTGAATTACAAGTGAACATTAATCCCCCAACGAAAATGGAAGTCCTGAACGCCATAAAGCTACTGAAATGTGGGAAAGCAGCAGGACCAGATGGAATACCGCCAGAAGCACTGAGAACAGATGCAGAGACAACAGCGGACATGCTCACACCACTATTGCAGAAGGTGTGAAAGGAAGAGAAGGTACCTGCCCATTGATTGGAAGAAGGGTTACCTTGTCAAACTGCCGAAGAAGGGAGACCTCAGTGCTTGCAAGAACTGGCGCGGAATCACTCTCCTATCCACCCCAAGTAAAATATTAAGCCGCATCATCCTGGAGAGGCTTAAAGACGCACTGGATTCAAAACTGCGACCGGAACAGGCAGGCTTCAGGAAGTACAAATCATGTGCTGACCAAATTGCAACGCTTCGTATCATCATAGAACAGAGCGTAGAATGGCAATCAGCTCTATACCTCAACTTCATCGACTTTGAGAAGGCCTTTGACAGCGTCGACCGAGAAGTAATTTGGAAACTGCTTCAATACTACGGAGTACCGCAAACCTTTATCCGCCTCATTCAACAACTATATGAAGATGCCACATGCCAAGTAATCCACAATGGGAAGCTCAGTGATGCCTTTGAAGTGAAGACAGGAGTGAAACAAGGTTGCCTACTATCCCCCATGATATTCCTTATTGTGGTGGACTGGATCATGCAGCAAACAGTAGGCAGCGAGACGAGGGGGATACGCTAGCTGGACTGAGGAAAAGAACCTAGAAGACTTGGATTTCGCCGATGACTTATGCCTAATGTCACATAAACTTGAAGATCTGCAGGCAAAAACTAACAAGTTGACAGAAGAGGCAGCTAAGACGGGACTTCAGGTGAATATAGAGAAGACAGAAGTGATGAAGATACCGCACCACCACCACCAACAACAACAACAAACTCCAATCACCGTCAACGGGAGAAACTTGAAGGAAGTAACCTCCTTCACTTATCTAGGAAGCACTGTTTCAACTACAGGCGGGACGGACGAGGACGTCAAAGTCAGAATCGGAAAAGCAAGACAGGCGTTCATTAACCTGAAACCAGTGTGGAGATCTTCTGCACTCAGCATGTGGAACAAGATACGGATTTTCAACACCAACGTCAAGTCAGTGCTCTTGTATGGCTCAGAGACTTGGCGCGTCACGAAAGGCATTTCCAATAAACTACAGACATTCATCAACAACTGCTTACGCTCGCTGCTGAAGATCAGATGGCCAGAAAAAATAAGCAACAAGGAACTCTGGGAACGAACCAACCAAGAACCTATCACGCAACAAATATGCAGGAAGAAGTGGAGATGGATTGGCCATGCACTGAGAAGGCCGACTGAGGACATCACGCGTCAGGCCAGTTGCTCGAGTGGAATCCCCATGGGAAGCGACGAGTTGGACGTCCGAGGGTGACATGGAGGAGGTCATGCGAGGAGGAAATGAGAGCTTCTGGGCTGTCGTGGAACCAGATTCAAAAGATCTCAGAGAACATAGGTCACTGGAGGCGTGCTACTGAAGCCCTATGTTCCACTAGGAACCCAAGGGACTAATAATAATAATAAACAAACAAGGTAAATGTAAATGTAAACATTTTATCATTGCCTTTTTCTAACAGCCGGTCGAATATATAAATTGAACCAGACAATACAACATATCGGAACAAGTTACCTACCATATTTGAACAACGTATACCAAAATAAAAGGCAACACAATGTAAGATAGAAAAATTAGAAGAAGGGGAATATGATCAAAAATTGTAAGAGGCGACAAGAGAGTAAGACAAAGATGAAAATTCGATAGAACGATGAGAATGCAAGTAGTATATAACCAATGAAACTGAATCTATGCCATATTTCATAGAATTTCGAGCCACCGATTTCATTTGTTACTTAACATGAAGTAAACCCCATAACAATGTTATCACGCAAGCTCTCTCAAATCATCATCAATCTTTCATATCTTTGTCTACTCACTTTCCTTTATATTTATTTCTCTATCCATATTATATAGTCGTAGCTAATTTTCTTCAAATTTTCAACCTTCAATGACGATTTGAGTTGAAGGAATAGAATATAATCCCTGGTACCTTGGAACACCACTGTGAACAACATACTATAGCTTTCAATGTCTACACTCTCAGTCGAATTGAACGACAAGCTTCAATAGTCAAAACTCTACAAAATCGGGTCATGAATGACTGCTTTCTTTATGTAACACCCATATCCATTTAACTTAATTTAACCAACATGCCAAATGTGAAAAGTCACCGTTTTACAATCTGCACATTTGACGGCTTCTTCTCGTCGTCTCGCAGGTAAAGCACTAAGTCCTACAGCTGAAAATGCACTACTTGACGACTAGAACACTTGCCTGTTCTCTGTTCCACTCGACGATGCAGTGAGAAGTTAAAAGAGCAGCGAAACTTCCCGTCTCCTTGTATTTCCAACTTACACACTGTGACTACAGTTCGAATGTGACGAAAAATGAGTTTTACTCAAAACTGTTGAGTCTCCTATTGAAAGCAACAAACATTCAGATGTGGTTGTTGCAGTAAATGATTTCAATGCCGAAGTTAGTAGACTAATAAGTCAAGCAGAAAGGCACCCAGGTGACAATTTCAGAGTCTCAACAGAAGAAAAACACATAACGGTAATTGCCTGCTATAAATATACTCAGACAATCAATCACCTATTTTGCATCAGCATGGACTTCAGACATAGAGGCAGGCAGGAATTGTCTGTCTATTAATTATCACTGAACAGAATTGGCACAGGATTGATTGTCACCCCTTCTACAGCACTGGTTTACACAGTGAACATGTGTTGGTTAGAGCAGGTCAGTTCCTGCACCTAAATGCATGTAGAAAACCCAGTTCCAAAACAGCTTGATGATGAGAGTACTAAGCATGCTTTTATTCAGCAACAGGTTAGACGCTAATCGAAACAAGACAAAGTCACTCATTCTGAAGAAACCTGTCTTCAACTCCAGTTGGCTGTAAAAACGGAGATGAAGGTGGTAACTAACCCTGAGAAAAGCATTAGAAAGGGTTAGTCAATCTCAATCAATCTTATTCCAAAACAATGGATGCACGCGAACGCATGCCAATAGGCCCTGATCACAATGAAGGGCAGACACAATTAAAATGAAATCAACAGTTTGTTCTATGACCAGACCATGAAGGCTAAAACGATGAGAATGGTCTTGGTGATAGTTACCTGTAAACAACAATTATTCGCACTGATTAAGGGAAATCAAAGTAAATCGTTTATGCTTGATGACACTATGGTGATGAAGCATAGATCTGTAGTCCATATGCACGAAACACTAGAAAGGTGAATGGAACAGGCAGTTTAAACCTGCCTCCAGTTAGCCTTTGCTTCCCTGCTTACAGTCGTCTTCTCAAGAGAATATTATTCCTCACGTGGTTACACCACGACACCTTGCTATGAAGGCAACCTGTGGTCAAATACCCGAAGTTTTCTAATATTCTCAACTTTTAGTGTTTCACACCTACACATATAGAAAACGTTCAGAGTCATACATACATCAATGTTTATTGCATGACATTTGAAGCGTAGTTTATTTTCCCCCAATCTTCATGTTAAGGTATTTATGAAACCTTCAACATTTTGGTACTTAAAGCCATAATACTTTTCATGCTTCGACTTTTTAAGGGTAGTCAAGGGTAGTCTAATATCTTCGAAATAAGTGTTGATTCACCCCTTTCTTTCTATCGATTAGGTGTAAATTTTATGGAAACAGAAACCGATTACTTCTACAGTTGACCTTATAGATTTTTAGGACTATCAATTCGATTATACAGATAAGATAGACAGAGAGACAAAATCAACGTAGAACTCAGCATAAAAGTGCATCGGTTCAAGTTGTCACACATTTTAGTAACACGAAAACAATAATAAGTTGGTACAAAAAACACTGAGATATCAGAATAAGCAAAAGTGTAAGGGAGGAGAAGGAATTTGAAAAATCACAGGTAGTGAAAATGTTCAAGCTTTAGAAGACGTCAGAGAATAAATAAATGTATGCCACTGTCATCGATTTTTAGTAATGTTAGCATATGTTTCAAAGTGGTTATTCCTACGGTTTCAGGGACGCCAAACAGGTAGTCTACACCTCCCTACATGGCTCAGACTAACAATCAGAGGCTTCATGGTGTGATATCACGTCTTGGTCAAAGCGCCTGAAGTCTTCTTTCTGTTAACCTATTACAACTTAATGCTCCGAGTTGCCACACCTCATATCAGTACATCAAGTAAAAAAGTAGTGAAGTGGAAAATGGAGAAAAGAAAACTCAGTCAAAAGATATATCAAGTACTCAAGGAGAGAAAGGAGGAATGAGAAAATGGTGAGATTCGGCATAGCATCGTTAAGATGAGGATAATGTGGGTATACATATACGCCAGTGACATCGATTCTGAGCCATATCGCCACCTACAGTCAGTCTCCAAACACTGGTTTCTCTTGTCTCGCAGACCTCAGCCGGCTAGTCTGCATCATCGCACATCTTCATTTAACACGACCATGTCATCTGCGTATTCTAGGTCTAACGAAAATTCTCCTGTGACGATCAGGTCAATTTCTGTGTAGTCAGGTGACGAGAGGGAGACCTCCATAAGAATATCTATGATAAAACTGAATAAGAATGGAGAGAGTGGGCACCCTTGACGGATACCACTCGACAAGTACAGCCACCCGGACATCTCACCATACGCTCTAACACGCACACAAGTGTCCGAGTAGACAGCCTTCAATAAGGTGATTTACTTACTCGCTACGCCTTTCAGTGAGAGACATTGTCATAAGACTTCTTGGTCAACGGAGTCGAATTACGCCTTCAGGTCGAGAAATACAGCTAGTGTCGGGCGTCGGTAAGTGTGTGTGTTCCAAGACCTGGCCCAGTGTGAATAGTTGGTCTATACACCAAATGGGTGGTCAGTGAATTTTCACTCAGTTCTGACTGTAGACTTCTAGCAGTCAGGCTTCTAATAACATTTACAAAAAACCTGACTCTTAGAATTCTATTGTCAAAACTGAGTGAAAACTCACTGACCACCCAGTTTACCACTTCACCTGATGCAGCAATATTTCAACCCACATTCACCTCGTAATCAGTCATTATAAATGACTGAAAAACGTAGGGCACTGACACAGTAAAAATGACTGGACGACCCGATAAAACAAAGAAACAGGGGGGTTGAGAAGAATTATGATAAAAATAACCAGTAGCTAGATGTGAATGCGCTCGTTACACTGACGTCAATCATGACATATTGTTAACAGGTTCTAAAGCTACCCGCCGACCCCCCCCACCCCACCCCACCCCACCCCATTCCTAAATCCACGAAGAAGCTAAAAACCACTGGAAATATCGACAACCAATCAAATGACTGCAGAAAATAACATGACTCAATGTGTAGATATCTATATGATTGGATTAGTTGACAGAAACTAATGAAAATCATACACCCTAGAATACCATCAAGATATCAGGACCACCTGTAAATATAAATACTTACTGCACTATCTGCACATAGTCAGAATAAGTGGTGTTCATTGGCCTAAGCACTGGATTTCAACACAATGCATGGCGGATTAAAACTCTCCTACTATATATATATATATCTACATATATATATATATATATATATATATATATATATATACGTGCCTGGTTCATAGACATGACTTCACCCTTCATCTAAGTTTAATCATGATACCATTGAAACAAAATAGTGAGAAAAACAATCATTTTACTCTAAATATTCATTCATTCATTCAACTTACCGGATCAACTAAATCATGCAGTTTCCAACTTTTAGATAAATCAGCTAATGGACGCAGGAAACTCTCATCAATATACTATACTGGTGGATGAGATCATCCAACTCTGTATAGAAGACAGCCTCAGTAGTCAATGCGAAAGATGATGACACACACACAAGGGATGATAATGAGGCTGCAGTCGAATACTTCTTCTCATCACTAATAATATGATTACTCTGAAAGTTTCGATGATTTTTGCTGCCAACAATAATTGCAGAGTCCAATGTTTTACTCCACTACAACAATCTTCAAACCATTGAAGAGAATGCTGTAAATTCACTCACTGACCAATAAGGATTTGGTAAAAAATTATATCCTGAAGATGAAATATGATTGGTTAGTCGTAGTAAACAGATACCATCATCATCATCATCATCATGCAATGTATTCTGTAAACCTTGAAGTGAATCAACAGATTCATGCAATGATATAGTTATAGCTAAAACTAACTAACAGACGATCAACTGCCTCTTTATTATCCTCATTATTATTACTATTATTATCATTGCAATCATTTGTTGGACTAAACGACTGAATCATTAGCATTAATTGCTCTCTAGTTATTGATGATTGGTCGAATTGACCAATCACAATGATACCGGATCACTTTTTCGATAGACATGAATCTGGCCAGTCATTCAATACGAAGGACTAAAGGGAAATGAATCAATCTCCTGTGAATCCAATAAGCTACACTTGTAAGATGCTGTTGTACAGTTGAAGAACAACCATGCGTAGCAATTAAAATTGATGAGTATATGCCTAGTGGATATTTATTTAATCAATAATGAAGATGGTCTTAGAACACTCCAAGTGAGTTCACCATCCAACTGAAAAACAAAACAATAATAATGACAGTCATATTTGAAAAAGGATGCGAATATTCATCATTTTAGAAGAAAACAACTCGAAAACAACCAGAAGCAGTTTTACAATACCTAAAAATATCCCCCATTGTAAACATCCGCGACAACCAAAGCAACTCATGTGCACGTTCGTGCCATCGGCAACCGCCTGGTTACCTAAACCTCCGATAGACGGAGCAGCAAATTTCACGGATATTACCAAAGATTATTAATAACTTTTGTAAAGCAACTGAATGAAAAAGATTGATAGGATAATAAGAAACACGAGAACGCTACCGACACAATGAGACGCTTCGAGTGGATACGAGTAGCGACTGTTCTCCCTTCCAATCTTACACTCTCCTTACACGCGAAAATAAGAAGACAAAGACCGGACTGTAACTCTAAAGAAGACTCTTTATTTGACAAAAATACATCATTGGTATATAGTTTTCATCAACACATAAAACCACTAGGTCAAAGGTTGCATATTTATTTTCCATATTCGATTTGTTTTGGATTTGATTTATAACACACAGTGAGTGATCTAGTATTATTTACTTGATGATGTTTCCAGCATAAATTATCATTGCTCATAATCATATCAATGTAATCCCACAACACTTTCGACATTCGATTTTTATAGTTACGTCACTTTATGTGAGTTGTTTTTTTTATTGGTAGCAAAATTCTCCATATCTCTGGTCTATACCAGGTGATGCGTCATGCCTATTACATGTGTTAAGTCGCACTCATGTGAGTGTTATTTGTTTTTTGTGTGTCCGTAAGAATTTCTTAATAAACTACGGAGGATAATTATTAACTATTAGCGCTACTTCTTTCTAAGTGCTTCAATTCCTTGTTTAGGTTCTTCCTCTGACTGACTAGTCAGTTTTCTAGCTCTATCATTTAGACATTTGACTAATTCTGCCTTCAATGACTGACATTGAATGGGATCATTTCAAGTCTAGATACCTGCTGGAATCTATTGGTTTTCTGTAGACAGTAGTATCCAAACCACCGTCTCTTCTTCCTTTTATTCTGCAATTCAACATAGGTAATTCCCCTCCCTGTTCATTTTCTCTACCTCGTAAGTGAATTGGATTGCGTTTACTACTGAGTCGGAACATATCGACAATTTCTTCATGCACATGAAGCTTCAAGACTGTGGAGGTCAGGCATAACTGCATGCCTAATATAATCTCATCAACGGACATCTTAGTTCTGTGAGTAAGTTCTAAGTGAAAATCACTCAGAGATAAACTTTGTCGACTTAGAATCCGATAGAAGCAATTAGGCAAAATAGTATAATCTATCAAGTAGCATGTAATGACTGTGAATCAGGTCAAGTATATGGGTCAAACTAGTCGGTCGGTCGGTCGGTCGGGGTCAGTTAGAATAGCCGAACATAGGAATTCAGCTAAATATAGAATAACATACTTAAATAAGATCAATAATCCAGAAAAAATACTCTGCTATTGCTATACCTGCATTAACACACAACCACACAATAGGGTGGGTGGGATAAAGCCACTGTACTTAAGTCCAATATAATTAGGTGGACATTGAGAGAGAGAGATTGATTACTGAATCTTTCTTCATCGAATCAACACTGAACACATGTAATAGGCATGACGCATCACCTGGTATAGACCAGAGATATGGAGAATTTTGCTACCAATAAAAAAAACAACTCACATAAAGTGACGTAACTATAAAAATCGAATGTCGAAAGTGTTGTGGGATTACATTGATATGATTATGAGCAATGATAATTTATGCTGGAAACATCATCAAGTAAATAATACTAGATCACTCACTGTGTGTTATAAATCAAATCCAAAACAAATCTAATATGCAATTAATTTCTACCACAGTGCCCATGTTTTACATCTATATTAAGGATATTTATTTTGACTGGTCAGCTGTAGAACGAAATTGCCCAATAAGGTGTTTTTTCTTCTCCACACAGTAACATTAAACCAAGGGGGAAATCTGAAACTTCTACCTTACCGGCTGATCACTTAAAATATTCACTCCCATTTACGCCGCTTTCTATCAATTTGCTACGCGAAAGCTCCTTATTCATCGCCTTCACTTGCTTGAAGATGCTTTAAAAATCACGAAGCCAAATAACTCCTTAAGTTGATCGGTTGCTGCTGAATGGATCAATGGTTCGGCTGACGATTCAATAAAAGTAACCACTTGCTTCAATTTTACCACCACCTGGATGTGACGAGAACGAAAGCGAAAAGATGTAAAATGGAACGCTTTTATTACACGTGTCATCTAACAAACCGTCTTTCTTTCATTTTCACAGTCTATGTGCGCTTGCATTGTCACCTACCTTCACCTCACTCAACAGTTTCACAGTCAAAAGTGTTGCTTGGTTAGCCTATCTGATTAAATCCGATTCAATTGCCAAATAGTTGCCTTTCCACAGTTTTCCATCACCACCAGTGCCAAGCATCACTTTAACACTACTCTTATTATCCATATTAACTGCTTCTCTACGACTCGTGTTGAACATCTCAAGACATAACTGCCAACAAAGACTATTTCCATTCATCAGCCCTTCCTCTATACATTTCATTCAGTATGTATGCAAACAAGAATGCATTTTACTATCAACTATATATAATAATAATAATAATAATAATAAATGACCTCATATCAGTTAAGTGATTTGGAGAATTCAGTTTACAGATTGGATGTCTAGTCCCATAGGAGTGCCATGGGTGACTGACTACAAATGGGTACTGGTTGACTACAGGTCAGATTCAAGGGGATATTGTCACAGTTTCACAGAGATTACAACCTACTTAATTACTGAAAAGCTTCTACTACATCCACCATCAATATACATACCTCCTTCCTAATATCTCACTCTCAATACGGTAACATCAACTCGAACAGGCTATATTGCAATCAACTACTGACCACGCGGATCTCTAAAAACCGGTATCGCTTGTATAGTAACACAGCCGAGACTTTGTTTGAATTCTCTATCAACCCTGTCACTATTATTACCATTACAAGTAGAATTACTATTAATAACACCTGTATTACTACTACCACTGCTAATATTTTTCTTTCGATTTCTTATGAATTTATTGATAAATGCTGGTAGGTAATAACTGATACAGACAGACTGTTAGACAGAAAAACTAAGACAAGAAATAAGACACATCAAGAATATCTTGCGTTCCAATAATTACGTAAGTGAAATAAGTCGACCAGAGCCGATTCGAATAACAGAGCACAGAAACTTAGTTAAACAAAGATAAATAGATCCTAATAAGATGAAAAGGAGAAGGAGGAATTCTATAGACAACTGCAATCAATACTGGAAAAGACCCCAACACAAATGGCAACATCAAATTCATTCTAATCGGTGGAGTGACTGACATGAATGACAAACTCGCAGCCGACAACACACGAACACAACTCATCCATCATAGGTCGAGAAACACTCGCTAAAATGATGGATGAGAATGGAGAACTCTTTCCAGACTTCTACGCATTCAACAATTTGGTGATTCGAGGCGAGGCAGTGTCTACAAACACAAGCATATTCACAAAGCGAGCGAGCGAGCAACATGCATTTCATTTCAACAGACGAACACATCACACTAAATATCACATCGACTTCATCCCAATATGAAGAAAGTGGAGACGCAGACAGCCCAATAGATCAGATGAAGAAGGGGAGCAGATGGAGGTAGGTCCACACACACCACTCACTATCCAGTGGAATGAACCTGCCTCCAAAATCAAGTTGGAAGCCTCCAATTCAAACAACCTGATGATAAACGAACACAGTTCACGTTCAACACCCACTGAAAACACAAACTAAACTGAACTCAAAGACGAAACTACAAACGACATATTCACGTCAATCAGCCATCAGGACAAAATGGGAGACATTTTCTATGTGCACATAGAAGAGGATGAAAAAATGGTTAGTTTTGACGTAACAAGTCTTTATACTAAAATACCAATCAATATGGCACTGGAGGCAGTCAGAAATCAACTAGATACTGACTCACAACTTACTCAGAGAACCAAGGCATCGGTTGATGAAATCATGTTAGGAGTGCAGTTATGCTTAACCTCGACAGTCTTCAAGTTTCAGGAAAAGATTTATAGACAAACAGAAGGAGTAGCAATGGGATCACCAATATCCCCTATAGTAGCAGAAATATTTATGGATAGTTGGGAAGATATGGCTTTACGAACATATAATCCGACACCTAAGATATGGTGGCGATATGTAGATGACACATTTACAGTGTTGAAATCGGAACATATCGACAGTTTCTTGACACACATAAACTCAGTAGTTAACGCAATCCAATTCACTTACGAAGTAGAAAATGAACAATGAGAACTACCTATGTTGGATTGCAGAATAATCGAAGGATAGCTGGTGGTTTAGATACTACCGTCTACAGAAAACCAACACATTCTAACAGATATCTAGACTTCAAGTCATCTCATCCAGTGTCAGTTAAAGCGGGTTTAGTCAAATGTCTAAATAATAGAGCTGAGAAACTCACTAGTCATTGTAAGGACTTAAATAAGGGATTGAAACACATAAAAGAAGCGTTAATAATTATCCCCATCATTTTATTAAGAAATTCACACGGACACATAACAAGCAAAATAACAACACTAATACAAATACAAATAATAGTGACAACATAAGAAGAAAGGAAATCAACACCTCTATTGTGATACCATACAAGGAAGGAACATCAGAAAGCATACGTAGGATTCTCAACAAGGTTGGAATTAGGGTGGCATTTAAACCAACAAACTCACTCAGAGGTAAGCTCTGTCGGCTAAAAGATCCGATAGAACCAATCAAGCAAAATAATATAATCTACCAAATTCCATGTAATAACTGTGAGGTCAAATACATAGGTCAGTCAAACTAGCCGGTCGGGGTCAGTTAGATTAACAGAACATAGGAATTTAGCTAAACATAGAACGGCAGACCCCAATAAGATCAATAACGTAGAAAAACACTCGGCCATTGCATTACATTCATTCATTAACACACAACCACACAATAGGATGGGTGGGACAAAACCACTGTACTTAAGTCTAATATAGCTAGGTGGAGAGAGAGATTAATTACTGAATCTTTCTTCATCGAATCCACCACACCCAACACATGTGGAATAGGAATGACGCAACACCTATACCAGAGATATGGAAAACTTTACTACCAGTCAAAAAACAAAAAAACAAAGAGAGATCAGGTGACAGGACTATAAAATCAGATGTCGAAACTGAAGTGTGATTACATTGATATGATTATGAGCAATAATTTATGCTCGAAACGTAATCAGTTAAATAATACTGTATCACTCTGTCTCTCTTACCTGCAGCCTGTGTGTTCTGCTTCACTTGCCAGTGTGTCATAGAAGTGAGTGTCTTTTGTGTTTGTGTGCACTCTTCTTCACTTCTTTGTCCAGTGTAGTGTTGTGTTGTATAGGTTGTGTTCACTTCCTCTTTTCCTTGTTCATGCCTGCACTTAGCACTGCACTGCACTGGTTCATCTTCTGCTTCACCATCTTCCTCTCTCTCCTCTATCACCTTCGATATAGAGATCCGTGAAGATCCATTCCTTATCTTCTTTCCTCTTCTCTCCCAATTCGGTTATGCAGGTCGCCTTCTACATAGCTTTCAAAGAGTTCCAGTGTTTCACAGTGTTTCACACAGGTTTCTTCACGGATGTTGCTCAATGTCTCCCATTTTGTCCTGATGGCTGATTCACGTGAATATGTCGTTTGTAGTTTCGTCGTTGAGTTCAGTTTAGTTTGTGTTTTCAGTGGGTGCTGAGCCTGAACTGTGTTCGTTTATCATGAGGTTGTTTGAATTGGAGGCTTCCAACTTGATTTTGGAGGCAGGTTCATTCCACTAGATAGTGAGTGGTGTGTGTGGACCTACCTCCATCTGCTCCCCTTCTTGATCTGATCTATTGGGCTGCCTGCGTCTCCACTTTCTTCATATTCGGATGAAGTCGATGTGATATTTAGTGTGATGTGTTCGTCTGTTGAAATGAAATGCATGTTGCTCGCTCGCTTTGTGAATATGCTTGTGTTTGTAGACACTGCCTCGCCTCGAATCACCAAATTGTTGAATGCGTAGAAGTCTGCCTGCAAAGAGTTCTCCATTCTCATCCATCATTTCACAAGAGTGCTTCTCGACCTATGATGGATGAGTTGTGTTCGTGTGTTGTCGGCTGCGAGTTTGTCATTCATGTCAGTCACTCCACCGATTAGAATGAATTTGATGTTGGCATTTGTGTTGGGGTCTTTTCCATTATTGATTGCAGTTGTCTAAAGAATTCCTCCTTCTCTTTTGGAAGCGTGCAAGAAGGAAGAAAGGCAATAAGTAGGGAAAGGTACCTTCCTATTTATTAGGAGAAGGGCTACCTTGTCAAACTCCGAAAGAAGGGTAACCTAAGTCTTTGCAAGAACTGGCATGCAATCATGCTCCACCCTTGTCCACCCTATGCAAAATATTAACCTACATCATCCTCGAGACACTGAAACATCCTCTCGATTCAAAATTACAACTGTAGCAGGCTGGATTCAGGAAGTACGAATCATGTGAGGATCAAATTACAACACTGCGCTACGCATCATCATAGAACAGAGCGTAGAATGATAGAATGGCAACTCTCTCTCTCTCTCCCCACCTCAACTTTATCCACTTTGGAAAGGCCTTCGATAGCGTCGACTGAGAAGTAATCTGGCAGACAGCTGCTTCAACACTACAATTTTAGTGCCAAAAACATTGACCTTGATCATCCTTATTCAACAACAGCTATGTGCTATATGAAGATGGTGCATGCCAAGTGATTCACAATGCAAAACTCAGTGACGCCTTCGAACTAACGTGAAGACAGCAAGGAGTGGAGTGAGGCTGCCGCTTACTATCACCGATCATCTTCCTCATTGTGATCAACTGGATGATGCAGCGAACCGTGAGGAGCTGTGAGAAGATGGGGATACGCTGGTTGGATGGATGAAAAGACTCTAGAAGATTTGGATTTCACCACCGATGATGATGATTTATGTCTAATGTGTTGTGGAAGATGTGAAGAAGAGGCAGGACAGGGCAGGGCAGCGAGGATTTGACTTCAAGTGAACGTGGAAAAGACAGAGGTGATCAAGTTACTTACCCAACCATCAACCAACCAACTACAACAACGACAAGCACCAATCACCATCAACGGGAGAAATCTGAAGGAAGTAGTCTCCTTCATCTACCTGTGCAGGCAGCATCGTTTCAAATACAGCAGGCAGCACAGGCACAGATGACGACGTGAAAGACAGACAGGATGTGAAACGCAGCAAGACAGGCCTTCCTGCATTAATCTGAAACCAGTGTGGAGATCCACTGCAATCCACTCCACCACTCCACTCAGCATAAAGCGTGAACAACAACATCCGGATTTTCAACACCAAGTCAGTCAAGTAAGTCAGTGCTTCGATGTGATGGTCGACAGACTTGGCGCGTCACTAAAAACATTTCCAACAAACTGTAGACGTCATTCATCAACAGCTGCCACTTACGCTCACTCACTCACTCACTCACTCGATACTGAAGATGGAGATCACATAGATTGCCAGAATAATAAGAATAAGCAACAAGGAACTCAGTGTGGCTGGCGACCAACCAACGAATCAACCAAGAACACATCACCCAACAACTATGCAGAAGAGTGTGGAGATGGACTGGATTGGTTTAGACTGGATTGAATTGGATTGTATTGTATTGGGTATAGAGTGAGAAGACCAATTGGGGACACCACACGACCAGGCGTGGCCAGTCCGTCGAGTGGAACGAGAATGGGAAACGACGAGTTGGTCGTCCCACCTGAGGTTGATATGTAGGAGATGGTGTGAGGAAGAAATGAGAGCTTGTGGGTAGATTTTGAGCGAGGTTGAAAAGACTGGAGAGAAGAGAGTGAAATGGTGACGTGTTATCGAAGCTCTATGTTCCACTAGGAACCCAAGGGATAAATAAGAAGAAGAAAAGAAATTTAGAGAAACGCTCGGCTATAGCTCTGTACGCAATTACACACAATCACACAGTAGGGTGGGATAGAGCAACAGTGTGTTAAAGAACTAACTTAGTTGGGTGGAGGAAGAGATTGATAACCGAATCATTGTTCGTCGAATCAACACCAAGTACACGCAGCAATCGAAATGATTCTGTACCTGTCGCAGATATATGAAATACCTCACTAGCCATATCATCACGGAGGAGAGAAAATTAGGAATAATATAAACTGTGTCTCAAAGTTGTAGAGTTACCTGATATCAATATGGACAATAAATTGTGTCCGAAACGTTGTTATCCAGTAAATGATACTGTTCCTTCACTGTGTGACATTTCTAATCAACAGACTAGAATGGTATTACAATGGACCACAGTGGCCATGTTTTATTCCTATTCCTATGTTAAGACTGATCACAGATTTATATTTCATTGTCGATCAGTACCTACCACGTTAAAGAAGATAACTCTTAGAAAAGCACATCATAGAACTTTTCGCACTGGAACCAGTATTTTCTAAGTATCAACTTTCATTTTCCTTTGCAGACTATAAAAGTATGCGAGTAATTGACTCCCCAGCTTTCGATTGGGTCGTAAACGAATTGGTTACATCCACAATATTTACCAAATAGTTCAGTGATATTCAGCGTATCTCAGATAAACGACTGATAAGCTTCTGAGCACTAAAACTGTTTTTCGTGTTATCTACAATCGACTGTTTTCTTTAAATGTTACTTAAAGTAGTACGGTATTGGATGCTACTGATAAGAGTGTATATAAGTAGTACATGTTGATAGATACGAAGTCATAGGGAATAACGAGCCATAGATAATTATTATGCCCCGTGAAGCACAGAAGATGACATGGTCGTATCAATAGCAAGACGATATGGAATAATGAGATGATGGACTTCAACATATTGTACAGATCGATATTTCAACCAAAAGCTATAATAATTTATCAGTAATAAACGATCGTTCTCTGACTCACCCTCCGCTCTTTTCTTCAGTATATCTTGGTATTGTTAGTGGTGTGGCAAGCGATATAAAGCTTCGCATACCCAAAACTAGGAAGGTAGCCATAGATCTAAAGTACCTCTAGGAATATCGTGACATTCGTAGGAAAAAGGATAAAAGCGGTAAGACTACAATATGGCATCAGTTCATGAAGTCTTTGATAACTGGTCTGAGTCTTGCAAAGATAGGTAAACTTACCGGTTAAAGTTTGCATAACAACAGAAATAGCTGGTTGGAAACTGTAGGCGATATGGCTTAGAATCAATATCTATCTGCTTACAATTCTCAAGTCGATAGAAATCGGTCACAATCGGGTAGATGTACTCATTCTTTGATGTCTTCGAAAGCTTGAATGCTTTAACTAACCTTAATTTTTAAATTCTCTCTCCTCCCATATTACTTTTGTCTACTTTCATATCAATCTCTTTTTATCCACTTGTTCTTGTCATGATACTGTGAATTGTGGCAACTTCAACTGATGTACTTCTATATTCAAGGTTAAACATTATTTTTTTCTGATCATTCCATCTATTGACTCTCTCAGTTTAAAACTTACAAAGATATGAAATGAGAATTTACTATGAAACAGAACTAACTTTAGAAATTTCTGGCAGAAACCTTGATGTCATTGAATTAACCAATAGTGGAGATTTGTTTTCAACATGTGAGGAATGTTTATCTATACCTGATGATAAGTTACAAGACAATTTAAACTGCTCCATATTACTCTTAATCTGATTGTTTACAGTCATCAAACGTAATGGTAGACAATCAGCACCGACAGGTGTTGGCATTGTATTCAATAGAATCTGATGTTGTATAACCTCTTCACGTTTCCATATAACATAGTGGAAGCGATTAAAACAACGCTTAATTAACGAATAGTCATATAATGACATAGCCATTGATTTGGTTAAAGAAGACGTTGCCAAACGATGCAACTGTTCATCAATTAATTGGGCAATGAATTCCTTCTGTCGGAGAGAAAAGAAAAGAAAGGTAACAATAAGCTGATGAATTTTAATAAAAATATTAACTGGCATATCTATATGCAATTCAGAGGATAAGGGACTATTCGAGTTATGACTATCTATTGACTACGAGTTAGTGATACAACACACCACAGAAAGCTCAAAATTTTAAGCAGAATTTGAATCTGAAACCTACTGAGATTGGAATCTGAGTGTCTGAATTAAAAAGTCACAGCTTCATAAATGATAAGTCAAATTGCCGATGGAGTTACAACCATTCTATACGAAAAATGTACACATTGCAAAGAGATTACCATGAAAAAAAGTGAATATCGACAGAAGGTAAAATAGGAACGACATCGCTCACTCAGAAGCTAATATATATCCAGCTGATGAATCCCAAGTAGGAAGAAACGCGTGTCCTAGATTCCACTGCTAGGCCATTATCCATTATTAATACAGAAAGTAAAGCTGGAAAAATAGTACTCTCAGCATCCACATACACTGTTTACAGTGGCATTTAAAGGAAGAGAAATTTCTGCACATTTAAGTCAGTTGTCAATCTGTGTTGTCCATTGTTTAGGCAGTTACTCTACAGTCAACTGTTTTCAAGGGATCCTATTTAACTCCATTCAGCCTCAAAGAAAATAACTAAAAGGATGAGTTCATTATGAAGCTAGTTAATGTCATCAGACACTAAAATCTCTACTATCATGTTCACCACGGAGTCCGATGGCACTCTGCACCGCCTAGGAATCAAGAGAGTGTCTTGTTGAAGAATAGTAATTTGAAATGAAAGAATAGTTTGCTGCTCAATGTTTTTGTTTCCTTCCTCTGACTAACCTTTGGTGAGGAATATCTTTAAATGATAAAGTACAGTAAACGGGACATCTCTTCTCACGTGTAACAATTCACTAAATAATGTAAATTATCTAAATGTCTGTCAAACAAACGAAAGATTTATAAGTGAGATAAAAAGGCTGTTCGTAATGCTTATTATAATGACAGAGTGGTAACTAACCGTCAAGATCTTAGTTGAATGAACCATGATGTTCTAGACTTAGTCAAAGACTAATGAATCCAACAATCGAGTGACCAGGTGGATTTTTAACCTACGAAGCTTAAATGTCCAACAACAGAGGAGTAAACGAGTCGTCTACGCATCCGATTAATTTCCAAAAGTTGACTTTAACTCAATGCACATCAAATTACAGAAATAGAGAGAAGCATCAGCTAGCTTTCAGTAAACACATCAGTCGCAATGTATGTCGTATTCAATAAAACTGTAATCGAAATAGCTCAAAAGTCAAAAACCATGATGATACATAAATTGAAGAGATAACTTGATAATTTAGTTGACTGTGGCTAACACAGGAATCCAAGACGCGTGTTTCGTTCTATTCAAGACTTGTCAGATGGATGTACATGCACCCCAGTGAGTGTTGTTCCCATTGAGACTCGAACCTCGCACCCATTGCTTCAAACGCCAAGGCGTCATCCAACGAGGAACGATAGAACATCTCACTTCAAGGAATCTCACCAATATGAGCAGCGGATAGCATAGTTTGTTCATCCTAACTCAATTAGCAAAGAACCGGGTTGCTAACTTAGATATGTTTGCTTTAAAATTCTACCATAGTTAGGGTTTCACTTCAAGTTCAACCATTGCTGAATGGCAAAAGTCATTGAACAGAAAGCCTATTAAGGACTATGTTTGTACTTGTTGGCAGCCGTGAGGTGTTATAGCGGTGTCGGACTGCGAAGGGAGTACCAAGAAAGTCTAGAACACTGACCAAAGCTCTTTACTAGAACTAACCCAGTCGTTTGAGGGCATATGGAGAGTTTTCAACAGAAGTGACAACTAATGGTGTCCGCCGAAGATTTCTACTGGCACCGTTCCTATTTACCGTCATCATAGACGTGCTAATGGACATAACATTCACAGGGACTGATCTACTCACTGGAAGGTATCTAGTTGACTAGGAGTATGCAGACGATATTATCCGGCAGGGTGAAAACTTCTGAACATCTTGAGTATGTTCAGTATGCGTCTCAATGGCATCTGTCAAATGTGAAACGATTCTCCACGACTGGTCTGCAACTACTTACAGCTTCATGACAGGGAGTGAAGTGGAATGTGGAATGTGTCGATCACTTCATTTACTTGCGGAGTTGCATCATTCTGAACGGGCTGGTTGTTGACGAAATCTCAGCTCAGATAGAGGTCCATTTCACATTCACCAACTTGCGTCACCTGTGGCATTGGTCAGATATCTGGCTTTCTACCAAAGAACCAGTATACTACACTGCAGTCCGTTCAGTCCTGTTAAACGGCTGTGAGACATGGTCGTTGCAGGCAGAAGATGGCTAGACTCACGTATGTACAAAACCATTGGTGACATAGTAGATCGAATTAGCGAACTCATATATCTGAGAATGTAAATATTTTCTTTTCAATTTACTATTTAAACATTTTTCATATTTACAAGGTTACTTTCAGTCATGGTAGATGCGTAGAAGAGGAGGAAGATTAGTTTTGTATGATCACGGAGACCAAGAGGAATTCATTTGGAGTTGGTCACATACAAATGTGATAAAAATCTAAGATATGGATTTGTTTGCACCGGAAATCCGGAGAGCAAGTGAAAGTGTGTTATTTTGGAGTGGTGACCCTTCTTAAGCTCCTCTCTTTCTATATAAAAGGCAGCATCAACACAGAGTGCTGACCATTCGTTGCAAACACGCTACTACTGTCAAACTCCCGTCCAGCCAACAGTACAATTTATCCTCCGACTCCCGTCATAGAGCAGCTACTTTTAGTATACCGATAACTGCTTTCTGTCTAACCACTATCCAACAGACCTTTATGGTATGGTAGGACCTAGAAGGGATAAAGTGTCCCACCAGCATAAATCGCTGGGTCAAGCCCGACCACCACGTCAAAATGGTAGCTATCGGTCGGGTTCCAACCAATTAGTATCATCTAACATCATACCTGTGCTCTAAACAACAGTCTCAGCGAATGTTACATTAAAGCCAATGACTAATACTACTACTAATCACAATACTACATAGTGATAACAATAAAAACTCAACATGGAAAAAAAACATACATTAACAATATGCTCTTGATAACATCAATTAGCAACTTTTCAACTAATTCGTCAATGGTTATCGATTCGAGTAAAACTGTTTGAGCAAGTTTTGAAAACTGGATCACCTCATCAACACATTCTTCAAAAATCCATTCTAGCAATTGGTCGGTAATCATTGGTTTTTTACCATTCTGTATATTGATTCTAGTTGTTGACGATGATATCAATGTTGAAGGATTTACTGTTGTCTGTTGAATAGAAGTGAACATTGAACTGGATATGATGGGATGTTTAACACTGTTGTATCTGTTGTTGTTTTCATCAACGCGACTGTCGTATATCCCACCAGTAACAGTATTATTACTGTTGACTTCTGCATTTTTGTCATGCGAACCAATGTATACACCATTAGTACCAAATGAGGATTTAACTGGAGGTGGAATCGCATCAGAAGGATTAACAGGAGAACCATTGAACAATTCAGACAATCGAGTGCTAATTCTTTTATTTTCAATCAACTGTGAAAATGTCAATAAGTAGAGAATTAAATTAAACATGTATTCAATTCATTATTGTTTTGCGTTAGTCAGCAAACATCGAATTAATAAAAGTTTGAAAACAGCACAATCCAACTCACAGTTCCGGATAACATCAGCCTAAGGCATACTAAAATATCATACTATCATCTATTATTATATAACGATAGCTTTACTTATGACTTTGTCAATGGCTTGAAATACTTCTAAATATATTATGGAGAACTGAAGTCAGTTGCAATGCCGCTGTATGTCTTCTTCGCCTTTCATTACGGACAGTAGGATAAAACTGCAAAAAAGAAGAGGAAAAGAGAGATTAAGAGTACACAGCATGGCTAGGAGTGGAATTCAGGACTCGTGTTTCGTACCATTTAGGACTCATTAGCTGGATTTACCTGCACCTCAGTGAATGGTGTTGCTCCCCCTGAAACTCGAACCCAATGGCCATCGCTTGAAATTCAAAAACGTTATGCCCTAGGATGCTGGGGCACGATAGCCACCTCTTGTGCTACGGGTGTCAGTTGTTGTTTGATACTTTTAATTCCCTGTTGCTATACAGGGCCGAACTGCTGGATCTCTGTCGATAGATGAGCGCCTATACGGATGTCTCAGTGGGAACAACTTACTGAGATTCGGACTCATCCAGTTAGCAAGTCCGAAATAGAACGAAACGCACACCGTGGATTTTCTGCTAGTTACTAGGATCAATACAACACCATGAATATCCGGCAGTCTCGAGGCACTCGCATAAGATCCCCTCTCTCTATCAAGCAATTCGGCCTTATACAGCAAGTATCAAACAATGAAATTCGATACTCTCCAGTGACCAGTCGATTTGTGTAATCCAGTCCTACAGCAGGTCAATTTCGACTCGAATAGCTCAGTTCAGTGGCAATGTTCCTAACTGCAGCACTGGGTGATGCGGGTTCCACTCCTCTCAGGGGACATCAGTTCCCTTGATGTTGTAAATACGTCTTGCTGAAGAGTATCAGCAAGTGCGAAACCTAGGTGGAGTACAGCTTTCTCCCGATCACCTTCAACCATCGAGTACAATATCCTTTGTTGATTGACAAAATAGCTGTTCCATCACCACTGTTGTTTTGTTTGACCATCATATGATATATCATTTCTTTTGCGTAGTACACTTTACACCCCACCCCCCCCTACCCCCAATTAAGCTAAGTTGAGTTTTTGAGGCGTAATCCAAAGGGATGTATTCTGATATGGAACATCTACAGAGGTTTCTTAGTATTCGTTCGCTTACAAAACGCGAGGCATATGACGTTTTAGTGAGTCAGCCAAAGTTTCCAGCTGCTGTATACTTTGAAAGTCAATTCATCGCTGTATCATCAAGTGATTGATGGTTAAGTGAGTAACTACTTGCAGATTTTTGCACTAAGCATTGTGTGTGATGAGTTGATGATATACACCTGGTTGCTAAAACCTCGGTAGGTAGAGGGAGGTTCCAACCCGTGGTTGAGACTCATCTCCTTCGGTCAATGAGTCACAATTCCACCAATCTAGTTCAGTGTCTGGCATATTTATCACATATTTCATATCAACAACCAACAATGAGGTTCAGCGCAAAATGCAAAAGTGATGGCATCAAAATGTGCCAGCATTATTGATATCTCGATTTAGTATCACCTGAATCATCAGGAATCTCTGCAATAAATTCAAAAGATCTCATGACTGTAAAACACTGTACACCGATTAGAAATAGCACAGTAGTTTACCTCTCAGCTTTATAACTGAAGATTGAACTGTGGTTCTTTGGTTTAAGCAGCCGACTTTCAATCAATGCGTCACGGGTCCGAACCCGGCTCCACCTACCGTGAGAGGTTTGAGCAGCCAGGTAGTAAATATCACTAACCCTCACACAATAGGTATGTAGCTAACTACCTATAGCACAAGGTAGCCGATTAGATATCGGTGTCGACACGCTTCAAAAGCGAACCGATTATCCAATATCGTTTAACATGGCAGAAACTGATTGGCATTAAAAAGCATTTTACACACCTAACTTTATGAATATTAGGCAAATATCAAACAAACGCTTACTTCAAACGATCTCTTCTCTCTCCATGGTAGTTCAGGCGGTTGAGGTTGTACTTGTTTCTCAAATATAACACTCGATCCTTATGCTGTGAAGCCCCATCTTCCACAGAAATCTCTTGATTCCTCTTCATTTTCAAAGCCAAGTTGTTTAGTAAGAGTAGAAATGGGATACTGTGAAAGATGTGGAGGGAAAAAAGGAGAAAAATTATGACCGATAAAAACAACTTTGCTGATGCAAAATAAATGTCACTCATCAATCATGTGGTGGTAATTGTAAGCCTAAGAACCAATTACAGATCCATTGGCTAAAACTACGTCGATGTGGATTACTGTGATTTCATAAACACTGGCATCCCTGCAGCCAACGAAATTTTAATCCCTTCCAGTGGGAAAGTGGTGAACCTTTAACAGCTAAGTTGTTTTTCTGGACGCGTGTTGCACACCCCAAGCCAATACTCACCTCAACGTGCATAATGTAAACCTAAATTGGACTGGTTTGGAAGAAAGCTCAAAGGTGGTTAAACAAAGACGTGGCAGTAGTCCATGAAGTCTCTGACTGTTCGCCTCAGTTATGTAGGAAGGCCTAGTCTGCCAGGCCGTAGTTCTCCAGACAGCAGGCATCGATGGTTAGAGACGACTGTCGACATGTCTCCAAGTCGTTCACAATGTCGTAGATGTATTCACTTTCACGCCTTTCAAAGCTTGAATTTTTTCACCAACCTTGATATTCAAATTCGATCTCCTCTCATACACCTCTGTCCGCTCTGATATTAGTCTATTTCCAACCACTTGCTGTTTGGAGGATACTGTAAATATTGGCGACGTCTACAGATGAACTTGTGCACGAGTTTCTATGTGGATTTTGTCTGCCCGCCTACCTCACTGTCTGTCTGTCTGAGTAAATGCAACGAAAAGACCAGACGTTGCTTCATAACTTATACTTTCAATGACACCGTCTTACACACGCATAACAGGACAGAACGGTTGGTAGTACAATACACTTATCCTTTAATAGGTAGTCAGATATCTCGTCGGTGCCACACATGACGCAAGGCGTCACGTATCATAACAGCCTTTCGAAACCGAGTTGAGATTTAATCAGACACCAATCAGTACAACCTGCTGCAATTACTCAAGTAAGTGGAGTTGTCGACACAGTCTACCACCTCACTGCCTATCCTTACACTGAAAGTAGTTGCATAACCGTCCGGAACTATCATCATACATTTGACAGGTGTGAAACGCATGGCAGCCAAGCATACGCAGATTTCTACTCAGGATGTCTGGAACACGCCGCATTTTGTTAGCATCTTCGCCTAACACGCTAATATCCTCTGTGTATTCCAGGCCAATCAGATATCTCCCAAGTAGTAGGTCAACCTGTATGAAGTCAGACCTACCTAAGCTTGTGTTCATTATTACATCTATAAAGAAGCTGAGGAGGGATGGTGACAGTAGACACCTCTAATTGACACCACTAGTTGTCATCAATTCGGACGAGTTGTTAAACAGTTGCATGAATTCAAGTAGAGAGCTTTTATTAACGTTATATACCTGTTAGGTTCTCCTTTCACAGTCAGAAACTGCCACAACACCTGACGGTCGACAGTGTTAAATGTCGTCTTCAGGTCAACAAATATGGAAAGTGTTGAGCACTGGTGTGTTTGTTTTTCATAACCTAACAAGGGGTGAAGGTTCACTCGATGGACTCTCGTCCAGGCGTGACATGTTTCTGGCTTTCTGGAGTTCACTGTTCTCTAGCTCTAGTTCGAAGTCAGACTATGGACCCAGAGACCAGGTATAAAGTGAATAGTTACTATATGTGTGAGCTTCTAAAAAGTAGTATTTAGACATCACCTATATGAGTCTCTCGGTTCCTCGAAAACTAGAAGAGGCGGAAAATTGGCAAAGGGTTTACTGACAAGTCAAAATGTGTAAAAAGTGCAGCGCCACACGTGTTTTCGAAGGACTCAACATTTTATACGTCTTTCTAGACGGCGATTCCTATGGACTTGGTCCTAGAGGCAAATGGGATACTCACAAATATGATCACGTGACACTTCATGAATATTTGGCATGCGGTGCTTGGTTGTAAATGTTTTCAGAAAATGATGAGCTTCTATAAAGGACCTAGAAGTTAATATTGTATATTACAAAAACACAAACCACCATATGTATATTTTGTCCAGTAGGTTATGAGTCATACTTACTGTGAGAAGGTGAAAACAACCCCCATTCAAGCTTAAAAACTGAAGAATATGGAGAGCAATTTGAAACTGAGGTTCACAGATGAATATCTATACTATCAATTCCCAACTTTACAAACCAATAATTAAATGTTTCGGTAAATTATTTACCAGTTAATTATCTGGTACTGAGTCAATTCTGTACAACACCATAATAAATTTGTGTGACAAAATAAATTTCTTAAGAAAGTAAGGTGATTAATTATATAACCAAGATCAGATTTAAGATAGAAAAGTTGAATAAAGTTAGAAAATAAATGGATATCACTTACATGAACTTCACGTTTTGGATGTCCAGCGAATGCACATGATAATCTCATTAAAGCTTGACCACGTATCTGAACAAAATATCTATGCATAAGACAAGCAACTAAACAAGTAGCTTGACGGCTAATCGAAAAAATCGAATATAGTTGTTTGTAATAAGCGCTTCATGTGTAGCAAATGCAAAGCGTACAGGTTTAGATCGGCGCAAACAATCTGGTAAACGTTGAGCTTCACTAAAGTAATCAAAAAAGAATAATAGATAATCGGAAAAACACGTTTAAAATACAAAATGTTTATGGTGTGTACATTAAATAAGTGGTTCGGTCAAATTTATCATCCACTCAAACATAAAACTCAACAAACAAAGATATGTGTATAAGGCGGTAAACCAAACTCATTCTATATTTGATATCATCTAGCAGTTTCAACCTACCTTAGTAAGTAGAGCTAGGTTCAAATCTGCGGTATGTTAATTGAAAATCAAAGCCCCAGTTCAAACAACCATAAAGGATTGATCTACTCCCTGGAAGACATCTGGTTGACTTGAAGTATGCAAACGACAGTATCCTACTGGGTGAAGATGCTGACAGAATACAAGGTCTTTTGAACACCTTTAGCAGTAATCTGAATGTGTTCAGCATGCGTCTCAATGGCATCTGTCAATTATGAGATGATTCTCCAGGACTGGTCTGCAACTACTCCCAGCTTCATGACAAGAAGTCAAGTGGTGGAAGGTATCGGCCATTTCACTTAATTAGAGAGCTGCATCTGCTCGAACGGACTGGTTGCTGACGAAATCGCAACTCGGATACACAAAGATTCGTTTGGCATTTGCCAACCTGCGTCATTTTCGGTGCCGACTGGTGAGATATCGAACTATCTATAAAAGGATGAGTATAGTGCGCTGCAGTCCGTTCAGTCCAGTTACACGGCCGGGAGATACTGACGTTTAAAGTAGGTATGAAGTGACCACAGGATTTCAATCACAGATATCTTCGTAGCATTGCTCACGTTTGGTGAAATCACCGTATGAGCAAAACTGAAGTCAGGTGAAAGGTACTAGGCAAGACAAGCAAGTCGATTGTTGAGGTTGTGAACTTTAGTCGACAGAGATGGCTTGGAGATGTTTTGCGAATGCCAAGCCACCATCTACCTTGACATGTTATGTTAGGGGAAATTGAATTATAATGGAAGCGGGTTAAGAGTGGCTAAAATAAGACGTAGCAGCAGTCGATGAAGTCTCTGACTGTTGGTCTGAGCCATTTCAAGAGATGTAGACTACCTAACTAGGGTTCTCGATACAATAGGAATCAGTGGTTCACGACTCTTGGTGATATGGTCTAGAATCAACGTCAATGTATCTATGCATTATCTTCATCTTAATCGCTATACTGAATTCGGAATTTCCCATCCCTCCCTCTTCTCTTTTACTACTTTCTGCTGCTTTTGACCGATTCTTCTCTATTCCTTTATTTTTCACACCTTATTGCTTTTCCCCTTGATGGTGAGGCGTGGCAACTTGGACAGTTATGCACTAATGTTTAGCTCCATGTTGATGATGATGAGGAACAACATTAAAAACAGAGGTATACAAGTAACTATCATCTAGAATCATGATGTCTCTACCCTATTCACAGACCCTCGACCGACAGCTGCTACCTTGACGGAGTGATCGGGTTTGCATATCACAGCTACAGTGGCTGCTGAGCTGCTGTGGCTTACAGGTCTATCGGATAGTGTTTAGACGAAAAACAGTTACTGATATAATATTAAAAGCTATGCTATGATGGGGGTCGGACTGTGAAGTTGCATCGCTGAATGGACAAGGTGTGACAGCACCAACGTGTTCTCTGCAGATGAACAGCAGTACCAGCCTGATGCAGCCGTGAAAACAGCATACTCCTCCTGCCTGCTGTATTCCGGTGTCAGCCGTACAGGTTTTTCTCACTGGCGTTAGAGCGACCAGCTAGCGAACCAACAATCCTCAAAAGGCTATGTGTAAAACGCCTCAAGCAAATGTCCTATGACCTTTTCGCCTTCTTTCAGATACCTTGTGGAAACAAATCCCATGATGTAGGCAGCCGGGAAATGTCAGCCACCCGCACACTTCCAGCACCATACAAAACCTAAAAAAATATAATTTACCCTTATTACCTTTGCCTCCACCTTCGCCCTCACTTTTCGGTACCAATATCAAGCCAATCACACTTCCTCAACCGCCCACCCTATGACCATTGCCAACTATCGAGCCACTGAAATAAAATTTCTAATCTACAAAAACCCCGCTATTGGTCCCACTTTGGGTTTTCAACGTCCCCACCCCATGCCAAACCGAACAGCACACACCTCTTGCTATAATACTGCAATTTCGAGCCAAGGAGGGGTGCTGTTTCTGAGACACATATACAGGAACCAAGTGCGGTTATTCACTTGACCTCACATGACCAGTTTAGTGAATCTACAAAATTCACTTTACGTGTCCCGAAATTCAACGACTAGCTCTTCTGGATTCGCTGGTGTGTGCATAGCAATAGGCTGTAGAACGAGGAGTGCCCTTTTCGACTGGATACCAGTCAACAGTAGTCTATGTGCTGTTCAAATGAATGAATCTGTAAGAACATGGAAGGGTCGTAACACTGGCCGGCTCCTATTTATATTCTCCCCTAACGCATACATTAACTAAAGTTCGGGTGATGCAATTTCGCTACATGTTCCAAAACGTTCAGATACAATCATAATGGAAGATGACTTCAACGCTTAAGTGGGAAAGTTGAACCAATCAGAAAAGTCCTGGAGGGAACTAAGATCGGAACTTATTCCAAGCATAAGCGATCTCACCTAACGTCCACCGACATTAAACCAACAATGGACAGATAGATCATGTTATCATAAGCCATCATTGGAGGGGATCGATGAAGGATTATCGCCCTTTCCAGAATACCGGTTTCGACTTCGACCACTCGTTAGTACAGGCACGTGTAATGTTCATGCTTTAATGATCACAAAAAACAGACAGCAGTAAAGCATTTGAGTGCTAAACTAGACAATAAGAACGTCAAGTACATAATATAGGGGACTAGGTAGCTAACCATATTTCTCAGTGTAACAGGTATTCTCATCCTGATGAAGCTGAGTCTGATATCCAGCCTGCTGTAGAAACAGTATTGAAGATAGCTGATAAACTGTACCCAAAGGTTACCAAAAGCCAGTGGACTTACGATACGATAACCATGCTGACTGATGCAAAAAGACTTATTCCACATCATCATCATCATTATCAACATAGGACCAGGCATTACTGCGTAACGGTCCGAGTTACCACACCTCATATCAGCACATCAAGTAAAAAGGTAGTGAGGTGAAGGATGAAGATAAGTGAATGCAGTCAAAAGAAATATAAAGTACGAGAAGAAAGGAAAGAGGAGTGACAAAATAGTGAGATTCGGTATAGCGTTGTTAAGATGAGGATAATGTGTGTATACATCTGCGCCACTGACTTCGGTTCTGAGCCATATCACCTAGGGTCTCCAACCACTGGTTCCTCTTGTCCCGTGGACCCCAACCACCTAGTCTGCATCGTCCTACATGGCTTAAACCAACAGTCAGAGACTTCATACATTGGTGCCATGTTTTAGTCTGGCCACCTCGGGCCTTTTTCCAGCCTGGACCCACCTCAGCCAACATTGTGTGACGAGGCAATCGGTGACTAGGCATACGTAGTACGTGTCCCAACCATCTCAGTCGATGAAGGTTCACAACCTCGTCGACTGACTTACCTCTTCTCCCCAAAACTCTACACCTAACTTCTGCATTACTCACATGGTGACACCACGGAATACGTCCTATACTACGAAGGCAACGGTGGTCAAACACCTGGAACCTTTTTGTATCTTCCACTTTCAATGGCCATGTTTCACAGCCATACAGTAGAACAGAGCGGACTGCTGTGCAGTACACGCGACCCTTAATAGACAAACGAATATCACGGCGGCGCCATAGGTGGCGCAAATTGGCAAAAGCCAATCGAGCCTTTTGTATCCGTGCAGAAATCTCATCGGCAACTAACCCACCGTGTTGATCCTACTTCCCAGGTAAGTGAAGTGGTCAACACACTCAACCACTTCACTCTCTATTGTTAACCGCGGTACCGCTGAAGACCAGTCCTGGAGCAAAAATTTGCATTTGGGTGGTGAAAATCGCATCCCAAACATTCTCAAATTCCCACTCAAAGTGTTCAGAAGACTCTGCATCTTGTCAGCGTCTTCACCTAACAGGACTATGTCATCTGCATATTCTAGATCTAAGGAAAATTCACCTGTGATCGGTCAACGTCTTTGTAATTAGGTGACGAGAGGGAAACCTCCATAAGAATATCTATGATAAAATTAAATAAGAATGGGGATAGTGGGCATCCTTGACGGACACCACTTGATGAGTATAGCTCCCTGGACAACTCACCATAGGCTCTAACATGCCCACAAGTGTTCGAGTAGAGAGCTTTCAATAAGGTGATGTACTTACTAGGCACGCCTTTCAGTGACAGACACTGCCATAAGACTTCTCGATCAACGGAGTCAAATGCCGCCTTCAGGTCGAGAAATACAGCTATTGTCGGGCGTCTGTAAGCATGCCTATGTTCCAGGACCTGGCGCAGTGTGAATATTTGGTCGATACATCCACGGCCAGGTCTAAAGCCTGCCTGGTTTTCTCGGGCTTGCTGTTCCCGAGCTCCACTCAGGCGTCGGAGAATTATAGAACTTAGGATCTTAGACACTATGTTTGTCAGGCTGATTCCTCTGTGGTTATCACAAGAGGACTTCTCGCCTTTCTTGAAGACTGGGATGATGAGTGACTTAGACCAGTCGGAGGGGATCGTATTTGATTCCCATATACTGGCTAACACTTCCGTTAGCCTGACTAAGAGAACTCTACCACCATTCTTGTATACCTCAGCAGGTAGTCCGTCTGGTCCTGCTGCCCTTCCCCGTTTCAGGCTACCTACCGCTTTCTCAACTTCTTCTAGTGTTGGGGGACCTGTCTCTATGTCCCATTCAGGGTCCGACTGGATAGCGGGCAGCGCAATGGTGGCTGGAGGCCAGTTAAACTGTTCCTCAAAGTGTTCTGCCCATCGTCCCAGTCGCCTTCCCTGCGAGTGAATCGCAGATCCGTCCTTCTCCGCTATAACCTCACTAACTGTTGTTGACCATTTCCCCCCAGTCTCCTTAATAAGTCTAAATAACTGTCTACTGTTACCGATCGCCGCTGCCTTTTCCATCTCTTTAGCCTTTGCTGCCCACCACTGTTCACGATCGTTGCGCAGACTTTTCGTCAGTTATTTTTAAGTTGCGCTCGCTCTTCATTGTACTCAGAGCCTGCAGGGATGCATTCACGTGCATCCATTAGTTTGGAAGAAGCTGCTGATATCCACTGGCTCTTTTTAGCCATTATCTTGGAGTCGGCTACAGTCTCCAGTGCTGCTTTTACAGTAGACTGAAGATGGCACCAAGCTTCTTCTGGATGAGTGACAGTCTTTTGTTCCGATAACTGCCTAGCCAACTTCTCACTGAACACGGCTTTGGTGTTTTCGTTGTCCAGCAGAACTCGTAGTGGTTTTGTTGCCAAATTTTTTCTACGTCCATTGAGACGCAGGCATATACGTGCTCGGACCAACGCATGATCGCTGTCCAAACACGTACTCCAGAAGGAGCGGCAGTCTTCCACCGATCCTCTCCAGCGATGACTAATAGCAATGTGGTCTATCTGTGTCCATCGCTGAGTCGAGCTCGGTGGACGCCAGGTCAGACAGTGCCTTTCTTTATGTCTGAAATTTGTGCTGGCTAAAAATAGGCGGTTATCTGAGCATAGTTGTAATAGGCGATCACCGTTATCTGTACGTTCAGCTGGGATTCCGAAAGTGCCACCTAAGTGCCTTTCTGCCTCACTCAGTCTACCCACCTGTGCGTTGAGGTCACCTGCAACAACCACTACGTCCGAACGTTTGGCTTTCGAGAGGAGGTTAGACAGTTTATGGTAGAACTCGTCCTTCACTTCATCCGAACTACAGTCAGTGGGTGCGTAAGCAGAGATTACAAAGAGACAACGGCGAGTCTCACTATTCCTTTTAGTTCTCACTGTGCCGTTCAGCCTCATAGCGCAGAGGCGACTATCAACTGGGATCCAGTCTAGTAGTGAGTTTTCTGCCCTGGTGCTTAATGCTATACCTACACCTGCAAGACCACGAGAGCTAGCTATCGAATCTCCAGAAACTCGAAGGGTGAATTTTGCAGATTCACCAGATTGGTCAGGAGAGGTCAGGTGAATAACCACACTTGGGTCCTGTATGCGTGTCTCACAAACACAGCACACATCCATGCCCGAGTTGCTAGAGTCTTTGCCAACGAAGCCTGTTGGCCAATTTGACGGAGGGTGCGGACATTGAAGGCTCCAATATGTAATTTGGAGCGTGGTTTAAGGAGACCAGGGATGCTGTTCTGTGGACTCAGATCGTTGTCGAAGGCTGCAGAGGTAGGAGAAATTGAAGATGATGCAGCATCATTAATTAAGAGACGTGAAGGAAGATTAGAAGGTAATGATGGAGGAGGAGGATAGCAGTCAGAAGAAACTTGGGTGCTGACAGAGTTGTGAGGGCGGTTGACACTTCCCGGCTGCCCACACCGTGGAAGGCTATTTCTTCTTAAGGTACCTGAAAGAGATTTGTGTGACCGCAGAGCCCATCGGACATCTGCTTGAGGCCTGTCACACCCAGCCTTTTGAGTATGATTATTTTGAATTTTTGTATTTTTGGGGCCGGATGATCGAAAGGAAACGACAAGTGAACCAACACCGCCGGCCCGGCAGACCGTGGGGCGTGGTGGAGTGTGTTATTTTTGGGGCCGACCTTTTCTAACCCCCCTTCCACTGAGAAGGCAGCATCAGCATGGCACTGCTGGTCATCCAAGGGAAACACCTTACTGCTGTCACACCCCATCCAGCTAGCAGCAGTACGACTTCGCCCTCAGACCCCCATCATAGTGTAGCAATTTACACTATGACGGTAACTGCTTTTCGTCTAACCACTACCCAACAGACCTTTCTGGTATGGTAGGACCTCGAGGGAACAAGCGTTCCACCAGCATAGCTCGTTGGGTCATTGTGATATGCAAGCCCGACCACCACGTCAAGGTAGCAGCTATCGGTCGAGGAGCGAAAGCAACTTAAAAATAAGTTGACTAACAGTTACCGCAACGACTACAAGAAGTGATAGGTAACAAACGAGAGAGATATGGAGAAAGCATCAGGACTAGGTAACATTCGACAATTATTTAGGTTGATTAACGACACCGGCAAGAAGACGGTAGTTAGTGAGACCAAAACCAAAAACGATATCAGCCTAACAGCCTCTCAAGACAAACGCCTAGAACTTTGGTCAGAACACTCTGAAGCATATTTCAACTGGCCTACACTAATACTTTGACTATCCACATCCCAGCCCGAAAGTGAATTGGATAGAGATGTCAATCTTTGAGGTTGAAAAGGCTGCTTCAAACCTGGAATGATGCGAAGTAGCACGACCTGACAGTTTACTATCAAAAGTTGAGAAGGAAAGAGGTGGGGGGAATTAATGAGTAGTCTAATGAAGGTATTACGCAGAGTAAAGGAATTAGAGGTAGTGCTGTCAGACTGGTTTACTTCACTGGTCATTCCAGTCTATACGAAAGAAGAAAAGTCATCTTGTGACAAACATACGGAAATCACTTGAGTATCCAAGATCCTTGGATTCATAGTTATCCGACTCCAAACTAGAGCTAGAGAACAGTGAACTCCAGAAAGCCAGAAACATGTCACGCCTGGACGAGAGTCCATCGAGTGAACCTTCACCCCTTGTTAGGTTATGAAAAACAAACACACCAGTGCTCAACACTTTCCATATTTGTTGACCTGAAGACGACATTTAACACTGTCGACCGTCAGGTGTTGTGGCAGTTCTGACCGTGAAAGGAGAACCTAACAGGTATATAACGTTAATAAAAGCTCTCTACTTGAATTCATGCAACTGTTTAACAACTCGTCCGAATCGATGACAACTAGTGGTGTCAATTAGAGGTGTCTACTGTCACCATCCCTCCTCAGCTTCTTTATAGATGTAATAATGAACACAAGCTTAGGTAGGTCTGACTTCATACAGGTTGACCTACTACTTGGGAGATATCTGATTGGCCTGGAATACACAGAGGATATTAGCGTGTTAGGCGAAGATGCTAACAAAATGCGGCGTGTTCCAGACATCCTGAGTAGAAATCTGCGTATGCTTGGCTGCCATGCGTTTCACACCTGTCAAATGTATGATGATAGTTCCGGACGGTTATGCAACTACTTTCAGTGTAAGGATAGGCAGTGAGGTGGTAGACTGTGTCGACAACTCCATTTACTTGAGTAATTGCAGCAGGTTGTACTGGTTGGTGTCTGATTAAATCTCAACTCAGATGAAATCATGTTTGTTTATGATTTCCCGACTCTTGGTGAAGCAGCTGCAAAGCGGTCACAGTGGTGCACATGAGTCCACTTTCTGACATCTAATGCTTGAATATTTTCGGTAACCTCGATTTTCTCCCACCATGCATTTTGTCTTCCGTGTAACGGTCTAAGTTTGATTTTGTCTGTTATCAATATACCTACATCGGATAAACTTAAAAAGTGTTCAGATAACAGTTCTTTGATGTCCACAGTTTTCAAGAAAAAACGATAAATCCTGCTGTGATAAATACATAGGGGACAAATGTTAACCAGCATAGTATCTTAGAGTAAGGGTTCTGTAATCATCAGACACCTAATTCGGCTTACGAACAAGAAGCCGAGAAAACAAGGCAGATTTCAGACCTGGTCTTGAATGTACCGATCAGATATTCAGTCTCAGTCAAGTTCTAGAATGCAGACACATCTAGTGACGCCCGACAACAGCTGTATTTTCTGAATAAAGGCGGTATTCGACTCTATTGTTTGAGAGGTCTTATATCAGTGTTACTCACTGAACAACGCGCCAGGTACTTACATCACTCTGTTGAAGGTTGTGTACTCCAACACCCATGGACATATTATAGTTATAAAAATAAATTATGAATGTCGGGTGGTGTGGTGTCTGTCAAGTATACCTACAATCTCCATTCTTACTTAGCTTCATTATAGTGTACGTATGAAGGTCTAACTCTCAAAGTCCGACTATATTGCATAGTATCACCATATCAGCAACGTAGAAATCATATGTACAGCTTTTGAGTAGAAGAATGAAATCAGTTGATGAAGTTGTGAAGCTTCATCGATTTAGGTGACTACAACGCCTGTTACGCATGTCCAGCCACCATCTGCCTGTCATGTAATATCAGCCGTAGTAGGTTTATGCTAGGAAAAGGTCGGAGGCAGTCAGACTGAAAACATGCCATCAATCCATGAAGTCCGTGACTGTTGTTCTGAGCCGCATAGATGAATGTAGAATTCTTATTCACGGTTCACAGGGCAACTGAAATCGGTGGTTGATACCTGTAGGTGATATGGTTCATAATCGATCTACCTGACACAGACTCGATTGCTCATCATCTTCATCTTGACCATCATGTTGAATTTCACTACTGTTTCATTCCTTCTTGTTCACATTTCATAATATCTTACCACTTTTACCTACCTTCTTCCCTATTTATGTATCTTCTATTATGATGCATTCTCATTTGATGTGTTGATATTGCGGTGTGGCAACTTGGACCATTTCACAGTGATGTCACATGCTATGTCGATATTAAGTGTATTGACTGTTTAGCAACAGTTCTGTGTTGTGCTGTTGAAGGTTGACCAAACGGTACTTGGTTCGAAGTTCAACAAAAAGAAACTAGTGTCACAACCATCTCATCTTCTTTAGTCCTATCACTTGTGTTCCAGGATTAGTCTTCGAGCAACGGATAAGTTCAATATCGGAGAGGTAAACCAAAAGCACAGATGGCTATTAAACAACAACACCTTTATCGTCTAAAACAAAACCTTGAACACACAGACATACTTACTTAATTTCATTTTGATCATTCAACTTCATTAAAAGCATATATGCCCGAAATTCTGCTTCATTAGGACACAGATTTTCAGAAGAATTTAAGGAATCCAAATCACTATACATCTCTTTTAATGTCTGTAAACACTGGGTTAAGTTCTCTGAATTTATACGAGGATCAAAGCTATCCACCGGTTGATCAACTAATCGTGCAGCGCAGAATATATGAAATCTTGCTATTCGTTCAATAACACCAATAACAATTGGACAACACAAATTTTGTTGTCGCACATCTTTACGAATAGCTCGTGTACGTGTCCACATAAATTCATACCATGGCTTCCAGAGACTACGACTAGTATCGATTTCTGGACGATCAGCTATGCTGGCTAACAGATAAGCCATTGTACGTTGTAGTACATGCGTTGGTCGTAATTCTCTGGGTAATGGGACAGGTTGGTCAGCTGATGAGCGTTGATAATCTTTCACTGCACGAGTATGATCCATCTCCCAACTGGATGAATTCGAATTTATTGTTGTAGGTAGACATTCAAATATCTGTGAATGAAAGGAAATTGCAAGACTTGAAGATGAGATAAGTATATCTGCTGTAGCCTATACAACGATTTAAGATATGACAACAAATCAATAAACACAACTCAGAGCGCTATTTAGAAAAAAATGGTTACGATATGTTTTGCGTCTACTTAATCACCATTTTGCCCAACGTCCCTTGCTGACAGTTTGACAAGAAGCTTCAAGTTGACCACTGAGAGATATGAAACCAGGCTGTATGGTCAGCAGTAACTGATGATCTATTGCGCATAAGAAGTCAATGTCCTACACTGCTTTCCAAGTGTGGTGTGACAGCCATATCAGAATTACTTCTCAAAAGTTATAGACGACATACGATTCGAAATCGGTTACAATATAGCATATACACCCGTAATTTATCTTGGCATAAGTATTTAGTACTTAGTGCCTTCCCGCTGTGCAACATTTGTTTAGGGAGATGACTTTTAACCAGTGGTTCATGGGTTTGAGCACCGCTCCACCTACTGACGTTCGGGTAACCAGGTAGTGATATCATTAGCCCTCACATAATAGATGTGGCTGATTGCCTACTGCGAGAAGGTGCACAAGGATGCTGAGTGTTTTTCGATTCGATTGTTATTTACAACTTTATTTCGCCTTTCGTTTTTAAATTATTTGCTCTGCTAGTATAATCATTCTTGTTTTCTACTACCTTCATTCTATTTTTGTTTCCCCCCCCCCCTCCCAAGGCATACGTAAAATGCACCAAAGTCGATACACAAATTCAGTGTTCCCCTTTCCCTTTGTTTTGTCACATAGCTAACAGGTATTACACGATTATACAAGGGGATTTCCATACATTACTAGTAACAGACTAGTTCTGTCAGATAAAAGGCCTTGGTTGACGAGGATACAGTGCACAAAACCAAACTTAATAACTCAACAATTTTACGAAAAACACTCATAGACTTGCAGCTATAAAGTGACAGGTCCTCATGTCTTTGAAGAAATACCAGTAATTCACTGAAATCCTGTTACACTCACGCAAAACTTGGATAACATTTCTGCATTTCACATGTATTAGCCCTGTTGATTGCACCAGGAGCTACTATTGAACACTCGAAGAGATGAAGCTTGACTGGGAGACAAGTCTTCGGACTCAGTCCCTGACTGACTCATGAACCCGGTAGTAGTGAGAGGTGGAGCTGGTCTTAGCGGGATAACTGAGGCCGGGCACTCGATGCCATCCCAGATAAAGAGGTTAGGGTAGATACCCGGGACTCTGGGGCCTTCTCCGTTAGTAAGAGTGTATGACCTGTTGTGTGTAGCGGTAT